>PVJH01007530.1:0-92237 GCA_004026705.1 Nesogale talazaci | reverse complement strand
GCTTTTTCGGCATCTATGGATATGACCATATTATTCTTATATTTTTTCCTGTCAATATGGTGAATGATACTAATTGTCTTTCGTATGTTGAACCACCCCTGCATTCCAGGTATGAACCCCACTTGGTCAGGGTGAATTATTTGTTTTATATACTTTTGTATTCTATTGGCCAGTATTTTATTAAGGATTTTTGCATCAAGATTCATTAGGGATATTGGTCTGTAGTTCTCAATTCTTGTGGGATCCTTGCCTGGTTTTGGTATCAGTGTTATACTGGCTTCATAGAAGGAGTTTGGGAGTTTGCCATCTTTTTCTATGCTTTGGAAGAGTTTGTGTAGGGTTGGTGTCAATTCTTCCCTGACTGCTTGGTAGAATTCTCCTGTGTAGCCATCTGGTCCAGGTGATTTCTTTGTTGGTAGTCCCTTGATAACCTTGTCTATTTCTTCTATTGTTATGGGTCTGTTATGATTCTTGACGTCCATTGCAGACAATCTAGGAAGAGATTGCTTTTCCAAGAATTTGTCCATGTCTTCCAAGTTGCTGAGTTCATTGGAGTAAAGATCTCTGTAGTACTGAGTGACTATTCTTTTGATTTCATTAGGATCAGTTGTTATATCCCCTCTTTCTTCCCTTATTCTTGCTATTGAAATTTTCTCTCTCCTTTCTTTGGTTAAGTCTGCCAATGGTTTATCAATTTTGTTAATTCTTTCAAAGAACCAACTTTTAGCAGCGTTAATTTTTTCCATTGTTTTCTTATTTTCCCTCTCCTGAATCTCAGCCATGATTTTTATTATTTCGTTTCTTTTGCTATTAGTAGGATTATCCTGCTGACTTTGCTCTAGTTGTTGTAAATTCTGTGTCAATGTATCAGTTGTGAGATGCTCTTCTTTTTTCAGGTGTGCCTGTATTGCAATGAAACTTCCTCTTAAGACTGCCTTTACTGTGTCCCATAAGTTTTAGTATGTCGTGCTTTCATTCCCATTGGTTTCTAGAAATATTTTAATTTCCTCTCTAATCTTGGCCAGCACACATTCCTTTTGCAATTATTCGTTCTCCAACTATTTTCTCTAGTTCTCTTTACCTTCCTTTTGTTGATTTCCAACCTTATGGCAGAGTGGTCTGAGAGTGAGTTCTGTATGATAGCAATATGCTTAAATTTATGTAGATCCTCCTTATGTTCCAGTACGTGGTCTATCTTCGAAAAACTTCCATGTGGGGCTGAGAAGAATTTGAAATGCTTTTCCTTTGGATGAAAGACCCTGTAGATATCTACCAAGTCAAACTGTCTAATTGTAGTATTTAGATCTCTCGCCTCCTTGTTGAGTTTCTTTCCCTATGATCTGTCCTTCTCAGAGAGTGGTGTGTTGAAGTCACACACTATAATTGTTGAGGCTGTAATTTCTTTTTAGATCATATGAAGTGTCTGGTTTGCATAGTCTGCAGGTCTCTCATTCGGGGAATATATATTTAAGATGCTTATTGGATCATTGTCTACCCTTCCCTTAAGCATTATATAGTGTCCTTCTTAGTCTCTTATTATGGTTTGCACTTTGAGGTCAATTTTATCTGATATTAGGATTGCTACTCCAGCTTTTTTAGAATTGCTGTTTGCTGGGTATATTTTTCTCCAGCCTTTGATTCTCAATATATTTTTTTTTCTGTGATCTTAAGATGTGTCTCCTGTAGGCAGCAAATTGAGGGGGTGTATTTTCTAAGCCAGTCTATTAATTTCTGTCTCTTAAGGACTGAGTTCAATCCATTAATATTTAGGGTTATTACATCTATCTGTGCACTCTGTGTTGTCATTTTATCGCTCTTGGATTGGAAGTTTTTCTATTTCCATAGATTGTGTCAATATATGTTTGTGGTTCATACTTGCCTTTCTTCCATCTCTGAGCCAGAGTTATCTTGGGGGCTGTTATCCCCTTGACTGTTTCTGGGTAGATTCATTCTGCGTGTGTTAGGTCGTTGTTGTTGTTCTTCTCCCAGTGAGAATCTTTTGTAGAGCTGGGTTCCTTTTGGCATATTCTCTGAGATTTTCCTTGACTGGAAAGACTCTTACTTCTCCATCAATTTTGATAGATAATTTGGCTGGATAGAGTATTCTTGGGTTTGCATCATGTTCCTGCAATTTTCGGAAAATGCTGCTCCACTCTCTCCTCTCCTCTTCTTCATAGTTTCCATTGATAGGTCTGAGCATATTCTTATCTGTTTGCTTTTATATGTGATTGCCCTTTTTTCCCTAGCTGCTCTCATAATTTTTTCTCTTTTTCTTCATAATTGGATAGTTTAACAACTATATGTCTTGGTGTTTTCTTCTTGGGGTTTAATCTAGCTGGTGTTCTTTCCGCCTCCAGTATGGTTATATGGTTTTCATTCATTAAGCTAGGGAAGTTTTCCTCTAAACATTCCCTCACTATTTTGGATGTTGGTTTTCTTGATGCCTCATCCTCCGGCAGACTGATAATCCTAATGTTGTTTCTTTTCATAGTATCAGCCAAGCAGTATTTTCTTCTGCTTCTCTCATAGACTTGTTAGATTTTTTCTCCCACGTATTAATTTCTACTTGTGAGTCCTCTACGTCACTTGTCCTGTTTTCTGCCTCCTCCATTCTCTGGCCGAAATCTGAGAGCTTACTATTAGTTTTTGTTAGCTTACTCTTTAGTTCTTGGATTTCCCTTTGATGCGTGGCCTTTATCTCCTGTATCAATTCTTCTTTCTTCTTTAATGTTTCGCTCAAGAGCTGCATACGTGTTAGTAACATCTTGAAGATTTCTTTCTGTGGTTGATCGATCTCCGCATTTTCTATGACTACTGTTATGTCCAACTGATCTTCTTGCATCAGATCCAGTTTCTCTTTTCTTGATACTGTGGAAGCTGCTAGCTGTTTTTTGTTTGATTTATCCGCATTGGGTGGCATTTTCCTTGGTGTTTTGTGGCCCTGGGGGTCTCTCTTTAGGAGGCTGGTCTTATATTATAGCTTCCTCAGGCACTGTTTGCAGCTAGGCCTTGCAGGTCTGATGGAGTGTGTTGGCTGAGCAGGGGAGTGGGTTTAGGGGGTGGGTTGGGAGTTGGGTGATCTGTTCCTGGCTAGGGGAGCTTGCCACAGATAGGTGGGAAAAAATCCTCTAGTACTCTGGTGTGGGGAGGACCGGCTGCCTGTTACCCAGGAGACAATGTAAAGTGGACCTCTCTGTCAGGGGCTTGAGGCGGGTGACCTGAACTGACAGCGTCTGTGAGGAGTGCAAGCGACTGTGGGGAGTGAGGTCGTTCCTTTCGCTCCTGTTAGAAAGTGTGGTACAGGTGGGCAATCTTGGGTTTAGGGGATGGCTTGAGCTTATCCTGGGCAGTGGTGACGCCCTTAAGGTGCGCCTGGGCATCTTGGGGTGGGGAGGACTGGTCAGTGGCGGGTCCCAGATCTCAGGGTTGCAGAGCAGGCGCACTGGATCCCGCAGGCACAAAGAACCCGCAGTGTCTGTGCCGGCGTCTGTGGGGAGCGGGGCGTGCGGGTCTCGCCTGCTTCTGGTTCAGAGGAGGGCTCTGAGCGTTCCTGGAGTCACAAAACCCAATTTGAGAGCCCTACCCTTCCCCGTGTCACCCCCACTCACCGATCTCCAGGAGCTCCGGGCGTGGGCTTCCTGTCTGGCGGCCATCTTCCCTCCGTTCCAAGGCTGTTTTATATGATAACTGAGCACCATCTAATTTCTTTGCCACATTTTAATGTAGTACCGACATCTCCTGTGTTCCCTTCCTGAAGATGAGTATCAAGGAGGACATGATGTAAGAACTAATTGTTCTTAAATTGGAGCTAGGATTTAATGTGAAAATAAAACCCATTCCTGGATCCATGTTTGTTTGTTTTTTACCTGTGATTGGCCCCCCTTTAAAACGTCCTTGCTAATTTATGCTATAGACGTTTGTCAATCATCCACCTGAGGCATAAAGAGCTGTCATTAATATTGTCTTTGACCCCTGGCACTAAAATCCTAGTCCTAGGTAATGCTGTTTGGTTATTTTGTTTGTTTACTTGTTTGTTTGTGATTTTCTATAACTAGAGTCTCTTAATGCCTAAGAATCTTTAATTTACAGAATATTCTATTTAATGGACAACGATAATTTTATTAAAATTTCTACTGTAGTTTGAAGTTCTGAATTATTTTCCTTTTTTTCTTTATCTTCCTTACTAACCAGCTTGTCCATATGTCTTCCTTTCTATAAGTATAAGATAAAGAGATTAGAATAATTAGAAACTCAAGTTTGAGATAAACCAATGAATTATTATCTACCCTGTGAAAGATTTCTTAGTTCTCTCGCTATGAAAGTACTTACTATAAAACCCAGTAAAATCATGCAATCTTTAAAGAAGGATTCAATTTGTAAAATTAAGAAAATTAATTGAAATATAGCAATTGAACAAAGCAAAGGCAACCCACTCTAAGTCATATTTTTATTTCAGATAAGGTCTTACTTCAAAAAATGGAAAGATGTCATTAGAAAAACATATTACAGTAGGTTATCAAGAGGAAGAGCTCAGAGAGAGAAAATAAAATATTAATGAGAACTAAGGAGGCATCTAAGAACCTGGTAGCATAGTGGCTACTTGTTGAGCTTCTAACTGCAAGCAGGAGTTCTAAGCCACCAGCTGCTACTTGGGGAAAAGACAGGGATTTTTACTCCTATAATTCAGCCTCAGAAGCTCACAGGGGCAGGTCCACCCTTTCCTATAGTGTCACTATGCGTCAGCATCAATTTGTGGTCAGGAAATAAAGTAGCTGTAATCAAGATTCACAATAACTACCAAGTTAATGTATTCCAATTTTTTTATTGGAATACTTAATAGGTTGATAGATAAAATGAATGCAATAGGCAAAAAGAATCTGAATTTTGATCCTTCTTGAAAACATGGTGAAATGTGAACTAGATAAACTTATAGTTTAAGTTTAATTAACTATACAAGGATACCAACTGTTGGAACTTAGTTGGACATATGGGATATTATGGGACTTATGGACTTGATTTGGATAGGGCTGGAATGTTTTCCTCAATATTCAGTTGCTCTTGTATATAAAGCTCTTTCCTATACACATATTAGTGACCATGGATTTGTTTCCCAAGTCTACTTGAATGAACACAGTATACAAGTGTGCTTCAAAAGTTTATGATAAAACTTTATATGTTAATTCCATTTTTCATCAACTTTTTGAAGTTCTCTAATAGAATCAACAAATATGTTCAAGAAAATTGCAAGATTATCATGGTATTTTTCAAAATGAAAGAGTTGAAAAGAATAAATAAATTGGTATTTCATACCATAGCCATCATGCCTGGCCATGGTAGAAAGTAGAAAGTCAGCTGAAAAAGAAAGGTCTTCAACAAGATGAATCCACTGTGTTTAAACATAACAATGATTATGGTGCTGGACCAGGAAGTGTTTCATGTTTCAAGTTGTTCAGAGCCAACTTGACAACCCCTAACAACGATATACCCTAGAAGACTACATACCAACAACACAAAAAGTACTCTGTCTTAATCTACAATATGAATGAATCTGACAGACACAAATGTAAGAATTGGAATTGCATAATTCCTTTCATATGAAGCTCAGAAACTGGTTTTAATTTAACTACTGTGACAGAGGTCAGAATAATGGTTAGGTAAAGATTCTATTTAACAGGAATAAGCATGAGAGGAACTTTTGTAGGACTGGAAAAATTCTATATCTTGATCTGCATAATGGTTAGATGGAAGTGTACAGATGTAAAATTTTACTGGCTTTCAGCTTTACGCTCAACATGATATATACATTCGAGCTCAGTGAAAAAGGTAAAATGTGTGTACACATTAGTAAGTAAAGAAATACCCTTAGATGCAAATAAATAATGCTACAAAACCAAGATCAAAAGTCTAAACCGTAACATGAATGAAAATATAAACAGACTTTCATTTTCTACAATGCAATATGGACAAAATTCATGGAAAAAAGCTAAAGAACTCGGGCTGAGTCCCGGTGGCATTGTGGTTGTGCGCAGGACTGTGGCCCACTGGGTTGGAGGTTCAAATGCAGCGGCAACACTGGGCCTCCTACTCCCACCACCAGAGGGCAGTTATGCCCCCCCCCCCAACAAAACAAAGCAAAAAGCTAAAGAATTCTTCACATTCATTAAAATGTGGTACACATCATTTAAAAAAAATCTTGTCAGGCCATTTCCAATATTCAGGCCACAACCAGGTTATCAGGCACATATTTTTCTCTAGTGTGTGAAGGAGAACATCAATCAATTGGTATGCTTCCAGAGAAAAATGACTACATGCTGAATATCTGTGGAAAGTCTATAGAACTAGAACATTGCATCTTAGTTGAGAAGATATCTTAGCCGGAATACACACACACACACACACACACACACACACACACACACACATGTTCTACTTACAATAAAAGGCAAAGCTAAAAGGATTAGATGAATGCAGCAATATAATATATTTGTTTGAGCACATTGAAGAGCCTTTTAAATAATCAAACTCTTAGTAAATTTCCCCAAGAGATGAACTGAAATAAAGCAATACTCATAGGGAAGTGAGATATAGTCAATAAGCAGCATTCCTTATGCATGATCTGATAATTCTGGAATCTGTGTCCACCACTTGCTCTCAGGTGGTCATACTGGGATGGTTTATTTATCACTGAGATGCTCAAGGTGAAGTCACTGGTATTTCAAATACCAGAGTCACTCAAAATGAACAGGTTGAAGCCGAGCTTCCAAAGAGTGAATGGACCACAAAGAAGGATTAGGCTATCAATTTCAGATGAGTTAACTACATAGAGTTAAAAACTATGTATAGTACCGAAATATTGTCAATGACTGAAAACTTAATAAATAGAAGCAGAACATTGTCAGATGTAGTGCCAAAAGAGGACCCTCTCTGGTGAGAAAGCACTCAAAATATTACTGAGAAAGAGCTACCTTTTCTTTTCTTTTCTTTTTGGCGTCACTGCCCTATGGTGGTGGGAGTTCAAATGCTGCTGCATTTGAACCTCCAACCCAGTGAGGTGCAGTCCCACGCACAACCACTATGCCACCGGGGCTCAGTCCAAGAGTTGACTTTTCATAGTACAGTCAACCATAATGGCATTGATGGAGTAAAGCCTGCAAGAGTAAAGACTTTGGGGCCATCATTTACTCATGGGGCAAGACTCAAAATGAGAAGAGACAAGTAAAAACTAGCCAATAATTGGAACTATGAATGTACAAGGTATGAATCCAGGTGATTGTAAGCCATTAAAAATGAAAGAAAATTTTTAAAATGAAAGAAAATGCCTTATAAAATCATATGGAGAAATGGTACTGCATTCTTTGTCAGAAAGGATATTTCAAGATCTACTATGAAGTACGATGCTATCTGTAACAGGATAATGTCTATCCACATATAAGGAAATGCAATCAATACAACTATTATTGAAGTTTATACATCCACTACTAATCTAGTGATGATGGAATTGAATAATTCTACCAACATCATTGATCTGACATGAATCAAACATACAACCAAGTCACATTGATAGTTATTAGTAATGGGGTGCAAAAGTTGGAAATGGAGAGAAAAGGACAGTAGTAGGAAAATATGACCTTGGTGATAGAACAAAGTTGAAGAACATGTCATAGATTTTTGCAAAACCAATGACTTCTTCTGGAAAATACCTTTTTCAACAACACAAAAAGCGACTATACACACATGCTTCTCCAAATGGAATACACAGAAATCAAATTGACTACACTGTAGTAAGACCCTATGGAGAAGTACAATGTCAGCAACTAAAACTAGTCTAGAGGATGAAGAACATCATTGCTCATATGTAAATTCAGGTTTAAATTAAAGAAAATGAAAACAAATATGACTTGGCATGTACCCCATCTGAACTATGAGAATGCCTCAAGAATAGATTTGATTAATTAAACACTAACAACAGAAGACTCAAGAACATCATACATGAAAAAAGCAAAAGGTCATTAAAGAGACCAGAAAGAAAGAAAACGTCTAAATGGATGTTAGAAGGGACTCAAACTTGCTCTTAATTGTTAAGTAGCTAAAGCAAAAGGAAGAAATTGCTAAGTCAGAGAGTTGACCAGAACATTTCTAAAAGAAACTCCAGAAGAAAGTAAAGTATTATAAAATTAAATGTACAAAGACCTAGCATTAGAAAATCAAAATGGAATAACATGCTTATCAGATCTTAAATGGAAAGAACTTGAGAAAAAAATCAAGCTTCAAATTATAATATTAAAAGATTCAATGGGGAAAAATATCGAATGATGCAGGAAGCATCAAAAGAAGATGGAAAGACTACAGTGTCACTGTACTGCAAAGAATGAGTTGACATTCCATTATTCCAAAAGGTAGCATATGATCCACAACCAATAGTACTGAAAAAAAAAGTCCAGGCTGCTCAGAGACATAAGCCAAAAAACAAGGCACCAGAAATTGATGGGATACAATTGAAAATGTTTCCACAAGTTGATGAACCACTAGGAGCACTTATTCATCTACTCCAGGAAACTGACCGGAAGAGATCAATATTTGTACCCATTCCAAAGAAAGGAGGTCTAAAAGTATGCTCAAATTACAAAACAATATCACTGGTAGCATATACAAGCAAAATGTTGATGAAACTCATTCAACAATGCCTGCAGCAGTATATTAATTGGAAGCTGCCAGATACTCAGGGTAGAGTCAGAAGAGGTTGTGGATCAAGGGATATCATTGGTTATGCCTGACATATTTTAACTGAAAATGGACAATAGCAGAAAAATGTTTACTTGTATTTTATTAAAATACAAAAACATTTGACTGTGTGGATCCTAACAAACTGTGGCTAGCTTTGAAAAGAATGGGAATTCCAGAACATTCATTCATGTAGTCATTTGAATAGAACAGAAGAAGAGTGCATGTTTAAAATCAGGGAAGGTTTGTGTCCTTGGCCATACTTATTCAATCTGTAGGCTGAGCAAATAAAGAGAGAAGCTGTGAACCAGAAGAATAGAGCATCAGGATTGTAGCAATGCTTATTAAGAACCTTCAGTGATGCCCCCCCAAAACAAACAAACAAACAAACAAAAGAACCTTCAATATGCAGATGACACAATCTTGCTTGCTGAAAGTCAAAAGGACTTGAAGCATTAGCTGATGAAGATCAAAGATTGCATCCTTCAGTATGGATTACAACTCAATATAAAGAAACCCAAAATTCTCACAACTGGACCAATGGGCAACATCATGAACTTGTCTCTCCAGATAACATGTCCAAAGTTTATAAAAAATGATACATTGCATAAGGGAATCTGCTCTTTAAACAGGTCACAAGACCTCTTTAAAGTTTTGAAAAGCAAAGATGTCACTTTGAGGACTAAGATGCAATCTATAAAAGTCATGGTATGTTCAATAGCCTCATTATGCATGTGAAAGTTTGTTTCACATATTTGGGGCATGTCCAGGAGAGAGCAATTCTGAAGAAAGACACCATGTTTGGTAAAATGGAGGGGCAACAAAAAAGAGAGAGGCCCTTGATGAGATGAATTGACACATGGCTGCAAAAGTGAACTCAAAAATAAGAACATTTGGGAAAATGGCACCGGACTGGGTAGTGTGTTTCTCTGTTGTACTTAGGGTGCTAAGAGTCTGACCAATTCCATGGCACCTAACCACAACAACATGCTCATGACTATAATCTTAGTTTGGATTGGGTTACCTGTTATATTTCAGGACAAGATTAAGGTGGGATTATCAACGCCCTTCTTCTCTATATAGGAGCCATCTCAACCCATCAGAAGAAGAGCACAGTCAAGATCTCTATTTGCAATGGCAAAGACTGAGACCAAAGGCACCACAAATTATGGCACAAGAATTCTCTCACAGAACAAAGGAGCCAGCCTGACACCAATAAGCGAGCAAGGAAATCACAAGATAAAAGAGAGGAGCAGAACCTACACATTGGGATTATGAAGCAGCACAATAAATGGGATTACTGGTCCACACAGAGGCAGAGGCCCTGCCGTGGACCACCTGGCCAAAAAGATGAGGACTGGAGAGAGATTTGACTATTGGTTGAGCAGAGATGTTGCTATATCCTTACTGCTTACTGCTCCTGATTTGTGGTAACCTAATACCTTCCCTAATGAGCCCATCATTGTGAATGTCTGTGGGTTTCATGTGGCCATTGCTACAAATGACCTAATATGGCACAGAAGTAGAGTACCAAGGGAGGACCCACTGGTATCGGAATAGGGTAAAGAAGGATGGAGTGTGGAGGCATATCTGGCCACTGACATGTGGCAATGGGGAAGCCAGAGTAAGTCAGATCTCACCTCCAAGCTGTTTCACTGCAGGATGGCCCCTGATAGAACACTGATTAAACCATTTGGCTATGAACCCAAAGTTCGGCAGTTGAAACTCATCAGTCACCCTGCAAACAAAAGACTTAGTAGCTTGCTTCTGTATAGAATGTGAAAATGATCAGTCAATATCATTTACATCATCAAACTCACCACCATCACCAAATAAATTTGCAAGCAGTTTATTAAGTTCAGAAAGTCACTAGTTATATCTTTCCAGTCAAGCCAGAGAGACTCCTCTCCTAAAACTCAATTATCCTTCAAAGTCCTCCTTACCTAGAAGAACTCTTCTAAGTGGGAAAAACCAATCTCTGATGATGAAAATAAAAGAGGAGGTTCCTAACAACCTTCCTGATGGCATATAATTTAAGGCAAATCTATTTTTATATAAAGTACTTAATTTTTTTAGATTCGCTTTTTAAGCTATATCCCATAAAATGAGTGATGACTGAGTAAATGGGCATAAGATCAGTGTTATTGCTCTTATTGGACAGATGTGATCCAGAATCACTGGAGCAATTTAAATGTCATTAGCAACATATGAATGTACTTATTATCTCACAGAACCATTAGCGGTCATGGTATCTAGTCTTTTGCTCATTTAATAGAACTGAAAGTTGTTTTAAGATCTCTTTAATTATTAATGAAGCTAGCACTACTTATGAAATTAAGAGGTTTCACATACATATACATTAAATATATATTTAAAAGTAACAATCTTATACTTATTCCATATGATTCCATCTTCCATCTCTCAGTCCAAGTGTGTTTGAGTCAAACTACTGCCCTAAAAGAAATTGCTTTTATCCTCGCATAGCTAAGTGGTTCCACAGCACAATAAAAGTGCAATGACTGCCATTTGGCCTTAGCAACAGTCACATGTTACCCTATGTTCTTGCCACTTTTTCATTGTCCTGGTATACTCATACTTTGTCTCAGGATTCATTTATCTTCACAAGGCCACTGTAACAGTGAATGTTAAGCCTAGATGACAAGAGCTAGCACTCTACTCAAAGAACTCTGGAGTGCCTGGAGTGCCAAAGCCGACCAATGAAAGCACAGCTATTAGCCACATCCTTGACAATGACCACTTTCACTTGGTCTGATTTGGGGAGACTTTTTTCTTTCTCTCATTTGCAAATCATTTTCTCCAGTATTAATAGTGAACAAGAGGCATTTGTGTCATTTTAAAGAATCATCATGATGGAAACTGTGACAAGTGTGAAGAAAAATAATAGAGGACAAAAGATGGACCCGCTAAACTGTACACACTTGGTTCTATTTTTTTAAAAAACAAAGTCTCCCGTAATGAGCTCCATTGATGAATAAAATACTGCAAGCCACAGAAGAGGTGAGGAAATTACGAAGAGGAAATCTCACAGAAATGTTGGGTTGTGTCAGCTTTAAAGACACATGCTTTTCTAAGTCTGGAGTAAGGAAGAAAAAGGAAGGAGGACAATGTCTGTCTACAAGAATCCACTTCAAAGACAAGGAATCCACTAACAATGACTGTGCTGATGGTTATAAAACTCTTTTTAATCTGTTCAAACCATTGAAAAAAAGTGAAATAATAAAACTTGTTTCATCTGAGAGGGAAAATAAAAACACAATTTCATCAGTGAATCTTGGACTTTATGTACTTTTCTACTGGGGTCCTGGAAGGTTTTCTACACTTAGTTAATTGTTCATTACCAGGAATTATTAATGTGTAACCTAACAAAAGTACCTTAACCTCATTATCAGCTATTTTATGGTCCTTTTGTTCAAATTTTTACATATAATCAAGCTACCAGGGAAGTGACAACTGATTAAAAAAAAAAAGATTCAGGAACTACTAGTAAATTCCCTCCTACATTGACCTGTCATTATCACTTCCATAGTGTCATCCAAGTGAGATCTAAAGTCAAAGCTGTTTCTTCCCCTCCTTAAGCATTCTAAGGTGCTGATTCTCCCCAAAATGTCTTAATCGTACCCAATGTACTTGAATCAAAGCCAGAGTGGTGGGACAAAGCATAATTCCAATTGACCTTTGTTCTAAAGGAATGACAGATAAAACACAGAGATACATAACCATTAGAGTCTCTCTCTTAAAAAAAAATAACTACAGCTAAAATTATTTTAACTATTACTGCTAAGTAAAAAAATCACATGTAACTCAGTTTACAACAAGAACATACATTTGCAACTAATCTGAGTACTTTTTAATGAAATCATTTAAGCTAAGAAGCAGGACAAATTACTTTTTAAGAGAAACAATAGGTATCTAAAAACATATATTGATAAAATTGGGGTGGGGACAGATACCCCTAAAAAAGTGATATAGAGTGGGTAAACGTTTTCAAAACAAAAATAATAACTTTTAGGAAAAAATTGGTGAAATCCTAACTAATAAATGCCCTTGCGGTGATCTTCGAAACTTGCTGCTGCCTTTGCCTCAGAGCTGCCTCCTGCTCCTGGAAAACCCAGGAGTGCCCCAACAGAACTAATGTGCCTCATGGACCTTTCAAAATCCCACTAAATGTTCAAGCCCTATTAAGTTGTAAAATTTATTACATGGAGACCTTGGGATAGTACATGCAGGCCAGGATTCTCAAAGCTGAAGATGAAAAGAAAGGGTTCTAAAGTAATGACAATTGATCCCTAAGCTGAACTTGTATACTTAAATGCTGGTCTTGGGAAAGTTTATGGGAAAAAGAGTACTCATTGATGAGAGGAGAGACTATATAATAGAAACAGGCAGAGAGGAGACCAGAGGCTCCTGCATGCCTGCACCCAAGGAGAAGTATGCTAGGTGAAGTCCAAGGACAAAATCCAGAGATTGCTGATTTCCTGGGGATTCAGGTAGCTTCAAAGAAACTGAACTCTATCCTTCAGGTGTAAGTCTGGACCTAAGCCTCAATGGACTTCATATCTCCAGAAACTTCAGAAGCAGAGAAAAAGACATGGGTGGTCGAGCCAGCCCTATCAGGGGGAGAGTCCGGATGAAGTAGAAGAACTCAGTTGCAAAAGCAGGTAGGTTACAGGAGGCTTCTTTCGGTTGAGCCAGAGGGGCAATGTCCACAGCCACTTAATTGTTAACTGAATCCAAACGCTAGAGGATAAGAAGGCTTACACTAATCTGTGCCCTGAAATTTCCTCTGTAATAAAGGAACTTATGGTGAAAATCAGCTGACAAAGATCTCCCCTCTGGACAGTAAACATCATGAGAGCAACTCCTTCCTTGCTGATGATGGAGGCATGGCCAGGAGAACAGATGCTGACACCCTGAACAAAGGGGGTGGAGCAGAGGGAAGGGGAAAGCTATCTCAATAAGGAGCCTGCTTCAAATCACAGATGGCCCTTTGGGAGGCAAGTCCCTTTTGATGCTTTTGAAAGATGCAGCATTGAAAAGCCTGCTGGAGCACATCCTGTTTAGGATCTGCTCTTAGCTAGCCCCAGGAGGAAAGACCAGGTGGTCTTCTGTGAAGAGGGGAGCCTAGGAAGCCTTGAGGGGCAGCTCCACTCTCTCACGTGGAGATGACACGCATCAAAATCAAGGCAATAATAGCAGCAAATAACGATGTCTGCTCAGCACACACACATCACATGCCCCCTTCTTTGTCTTAGTAAACTCATGCTACGGGAGCAGACCTCTGGAGGCTAATAGGTTACACATTCGGCTGCTAACCTAGTGATCAGCCTTAAAAACCATCAGCAGCTCCTCTGAAGAAAAATGAGATTTTGTACTGGCCTGGAGAGTTACGAATCTCAAATGGGGAACTGATATCAGGGGCGTAAGTGAGAAGAGAATGCTTTGAAAATGATGAAGACAGCATATGTGCAAATGTGCTTGACAATTGGATGAATGTATGGTTTGTGATAAGAGATGTAAGAGCCCCCAGTAAAAGAAAGAAAGGGGGTAAAAAAAGACAATCTCAGAAACCCACAGGGACAATTCTACTCTTTCCTATAGGGTGGCTGTGAGTGGAAGTGAACTGAATGGCAGCGGAGTGAACACTGTAGCCAAAATGCTACGAGTGAGGGCATCAACTGACAGAATGATATTTTCTCACCCTTCAGGAGGTTAGAAATTCAAAATAGGGCATCTGAACTATTCTTCTGTTTCAAAGATGATTGGTTTATGGTACACCCCATACCTAATTTTATGCCATTAGCATGACAAAGAAAGCCTATTCCCAATGCAATTACATCCACAGGTATTGGAATTAAGAATCTATAACATACACATGAGTCCACTGAGGTAAGCTTTAAAAAAAATGTAAAGGGGCATAGGGGAGAAGCTACTGCATACAAACATTTTTGGGATAAGGCCTAGGTGGTATGGCAAGGTCCAGACTAAGACCAGGGATACATATGGTAACCAATTAAAAAGGAGGGGGTAAAAGAAAAATAAGTAGGTAGTGGAGGAACAGGGTACTAACTGACCCACGGGAGGGTACTATTTATATCTCCACAGGGAAAGGGGGACCATAATTCCACTTGGTGCTCCAACATGTGAATCCAACATACCATCATGAAGCAGGGAAACAGTAGAGAAGTCTGAGAGGGTGGTCTTAATCCCAACTACCTAGACAGCCGCCCCTACCCCAGAAGAATTTACTTCAGAGGACAGCACTGGAAGCTACAGTTCAGGGAGAGGGGCATGTTTCATCAGAGCACATGGGAGCAAATGAAGGGGGAGGAAGAGAGAGTAGAGCACATCCTGGCCCACTAGGCGTTGAGAATGATATTTCTGCTCAGAGCAGTGAATGCAAACAGGGGGCCATATGAAAAACAACATCCCTCACTGACCCATTGCCCTAAAGAGAACAACACTGGAGACAAAGTGTGGGAATGGTGCCTGATCTGATCCCACCACACTGTGGTAAAACACTAAAGGCATGCAACAGAACAGCAAGGGAAGCAGAGCAAAGAAGTACAGAGGGAATACCAAAATAGGGTTTGAGGCCATGGCATGGTACTCCATCAGACTCAACCAGAGAACACTCCTAGAGGTCAACAAACAGACCTTGAACTATTTATAGGCTTTTCTTTTTTTTTCTGTTGCTATTGTTTTGTTTTCTTTGTTGATTTGTTTTCCTCTATCTTGTTTTTATGCATACTATTATTTCTGCAGGTCTATCTAGATAAGGTAGGCTGGATAAACAATCTGGAGGAGAAAACAACTGACCAACAGTTCCAGGGAAATGTGGGAGAGGGGGACACTGGGGAAAGAAAGTGGGTGTTGACAAATCCAGAGACAAGGAAACAAGTGATCCAAAATCAGTGGTGAGGAGGTGCAGAAAACCTGGTAGGGCTTGATCGAGGACAATGTAGCCAAGAGGTATTACTGAAAGCCAAATGAAGGTTGAGTATGATAGTGGGATAAGAGGAAAGTAAAAGGAAAGAAAGGAAGAACTATAATGCAAAGGATATTAAAGAGATCTAAATACAGCTATGTCCTTATGTAATATATTTATATGTGATGGGGAAATAGATCTATGTGTGTATATTTATAGGTTTAGTATTAAGGTAGCAGATGGACATTGGGCCTCTACTCAAGTACTCCATCAATGCAAGAACACTGTTCTATTAAACTGGCTTTCCATGATGCTTATCTTTTTGACATGACTGCTGAAGAAAAAGTGGATGCATAAACAAATGTGGTGAAGAAAACTGATGGTACCTTGCTATCAAAAGAGATAGCATCAGGGGGTCTTAAAGGCTTGAGGATAAAAAATTGGCCATCAAACCCAGAAGCAACACTGTACACATGGAAGAAGCACTTCAGCCTATGTGATCACAAGGTGTCACAGGAATTGGATATCAGGGATCAAAGAACAAAAGATCATACCATTGTGAATGAGGGGATGTGCAGAGTGGGGACCCTAAATCCATCTGTTGGCAACTGAACATCCCCTTACAGAAGGGTCTCAGAGAGGAGATAGGCCAGTCAGGGTGCAGTGTAGCATTGATGAAACATACAATTTTTTCTCTGGTTCTTTATGCTTGTTCCCTCCACTATCATGATCCCAATTCTTCCTTACAAACCCATCTAGACCAGAGTATGTACACTAGTACAGATAGGAACTGGAAACACAGATAATCCAGCACAGATGAACCCCTCAGGACCAGTGGCAAGAGTGACGATACCAGGAGGGTGGAAGAAAGGTGGAGTAGAAAGGGGCAACTGATCCCTGGGGGGAGGAGGATAAACAACAGAAAAGTGAGTGAAAGGAGACATTAGACAAGGTAAGACATAACAAAATATTAATAATTTACAAATTATCAAGGGTTTGTGAGGGAGGGGAATGGGGAGGGAGAGGAAAACAAGGCATTGATATTAAGGAATCAAGTAGAAGGAAAATGTTTTGAGAATGATGATGTCAACAAATGTACAAATGTGTTTGACACAATGGATGGATATTTGGATTGTGACAAGAGTTGTGTGAGTCCCCAATAAAATGATTTAAGCTAAAAGAGAATTTATAACACTTTTTGTGTGTGTGAGTCCCAATTTTTCCATAACACCTCCTTGCTTTTCTCACCACATGTTCAAGTTATTTAAGCATGTTTTTGAGTATGGGTTCTCTACACAAGCAAAACCACAAAGACTCCTTTCCTGTTACACAATTCCTTTGAGTCTAGCAGCATTAGCAAGCCATGTGGGCAATGGTAACTCATTTCTACAGTGCAGCTCTGTTCCTCTGTGGGTGGTTTCTGCTTGTTGTCACCCTGCAGGTCAAACCATGGTCTGGGCTACGTGACCGGATTTAAAACAGGAAGTATGCTGTTCTTCTAGGTCCAGTATGACTGTGTCTCAAGGCAACTAACATCAGTTGTAAAAATAAATCATAATTTTCCCTCCCTTGGAGATGCAATACTGACAAGACACAAGGCTGTCTCTCTGTGGGATATCCCAGAGGAGAAGCCACATGAACCTACCCTGATGGAACCAGACCTCTGAAACCAGAGGATCCACTTGGAGACTCCTGTCAGTGCTGAGATGTTTACAATGCCACTGGAGCCAAAAGCATTCTGCCCATCTGACTTGTGATCATCTTGCATCATTGCATGTGTTTCATGAGTCTGAAGACTTTGTAGACTGCTATCAGGCGTATGGGCAAATATTGAATTATGACCTTGGACTGGATCTGGCTGGGGTGTTTTTCTCTATGTTCAATTGCTCTTGTATATAAACCTCTCCCTAATATACAAATGTGTGTCTATGACTTTGTTTCTCTAGGCTATCCAGATTAACACAACTAATATTAGAAAAAGCACTAGATATAACACATCTTTTAATCATTGTCCAGCCAACAAAATTGATAAATGTACACATTGAGTTATTCTCACAAGTCCAGATGAAAAATTATACATCAAGGGTTAGTTGGTGATTACTCTGCCACATCCATTTCTAAAAACAAGCATTGCCATCAAATCGATTCTGACTCAGAGCAACTCTATAGCATTTCCTAAGACTGTAAATTGTATCAGAAACAAACTTCAACCTCTTTCTTCCTCAGACAGAGGCTGGGTTTCAACCGCCAACCCTTTAGCTAGCAGTTGACCATGTTAGCCACTATGTCATCAAGGCTCCTTTCATACATTATAAACTTCATTATTCATACATTAAATATATACATTGAGGGCAGTGGTAGTTCAGTGATAGAATTCTCCACTTCTACAAAGGAGGCCTAGGTCTGATTCAGAACCAGTACACCTCAGGCATAACCCCATCATTTCTCAGTGGATGCTTGTGTTGTTCTGATTCTGCCCAGCTTTCAGCACAGCTTCCAAACTGAGACCAACTAGGAAAAAAAGTTTCCAAATATCCATCAAAGGAAACCCTCTGGGTCATAAAGTTCTTATCTGCAACCAGTTGTGGGAATGGCGCTGGTTTGAGTAGTGTCACATCCAGTGATGGGACTCAACCAGTTCAATAAGTGTCCCAGGAATAATACCTAATATTATGTTGTTTTAGCAAATCCTTGCTAAAATGATACTTGCAATCAGGGTTCTCCCTAAGGTGGGTGACTGGGCAACCACCCAATGTGGAAATCACAAATTTACATTCCTTCAGGAGAAAAATGAAGGTGGTCAAACACGAAGGGAGTGCAACGGGACAACTAGAGGAACAAAGTAACAAAGACCCCAAGGAATCCTGAAAATAGATTTCTGACACAGGGGACAGGGCTTGGCACCTCCTCAGACCCAAATGGAAAACACTCATAAGGGTCAGCAGACAGACCTCAACTATCTACCATTTTTGTTTTGTTTCTGTTTCACTCTATGTCTATCTATAGAAGATAGGAAGGACACACTGTCTCAAGGAGAAAACAATGAAACCAGTAGTCCATGGGGAACATGGAAGAGAAGGGGTTAGGGAGGTAGAGTGGTGAGCCAACAAACTCAGGGAAAAGGGAATGACCAGAGATCTAAAATTGATGGCAAGGAGGGTGTATAATGCCTGGTGGGGTTTGATCAAGTGCAATATATCCAAGAGGAATTCCTGAGAGCCTAATGGAGGGTGAGCATGATAGGGAACAGGAGGAAGGTCAAAGAAAATAGAGGGGAAAAATAGGAGGCAGAAGCTATTTGTAGCAGTGTAGCGATAGGCAAGTATATATGCAAATATATTAATTTGTAATAAATAAATGTACATTTATTTATATGCTAAGTGTTTAGGAAGAAATCAGATTTCGGGCCTCTCTACTCAAAGTCTCTTTAAACACAGAAACACTTTGTTCTAACAGCCTTGTACTCTTTGATATTCATCTTCCTCAAACAATCGCTGAAGACAAAATGGGTATGTAAAAAAGTAGTGTAGAAGAAAACTGATGGTGCTCAGCTATCAAATGGCATAGAATCTGGGTTCTTAACAGCTTGATGTTTAGCAAGCAGCCATCTAACAGGGAAGCAAATAAGCCCACATGGAAGAAGTACACCAACCTATATAATCATGGGATGTTGACAGATTCAGGTACTAGGAATCAGAAGGCCCAAAAGAAGCAATCATGTTGATGAAAACAAGAGAGTGTTGGAGTGAAGATCCAAGGCCCATTTGTAGAAAATTGAATCTCCCTCCACAGAAGCATTACAAAGAAGGGATAATTCAACCATGGTACAATATAGCAGTGATGAAATACACATGATTCCTCTAATTTCTGGGTACTTTCTCTCCCCCCACTACGATGACCCAGCTTTACCTATAAATCCATCTTGACAAGAGTAAACACATTGGTACAGATAAAAACATTGACTCATGGAATTCAGGACAGATAAAACCCTCAGGAAAAGTAATGGGAGTAGAGATATCATAAATGGTGGGGTGTTTGGGAAGGAAGAGAAATGAAGAGCCCATCACAAGGTTGGACATATAGCCTCCCCCCACCAACGGGGATGAATAAGAGAATGATGGATGAAGGGAGACAATGGACAGTGTAAGACAGTGTAAGACACAAAATAACAATAGTAATTGATTAATGATACTTGAGTGTGGAGAAGGGGCATAGGAAAGAGAAGCTGATACCAAAAGCTCTTTTGGGAAAATGTTTTTTTGAAATGTTGATGGTAACATATGTATAAGTGTGCTTAATACCATTAAATGATGGACTGTTATAAGATTTGTAAGACTCCCACAATAAAATGATTAACAAATAAATATAATTTGAATCTCACTACTGGTCTCTTCTCATTGTGCATGGGGTTACTGTGCATCAATTGTCCACTGAACTACTTGTATCAACAACACTGTCCAGGTCTTTATCTTTCTTAACTTGTAGTCATTTTATGGGCAAGGTAGTGTCAGAGATATAACCTACTCAGTAGATACTAACATTTTCACAGATATCATTGAGAAAACAAAATGTCTGTCCTAGCGATGTGCAATATGAAAATATTAATGTATAACTTATCAAGGGTTCTTGAGGGAGGGTGAATGGGGAGGGAAGGGGAAGAAATAGGGAGCTTATATCAGAGGCTAGGTAGGAAGAGAATGCTTTGGAAATCATGATGGTGGCATATGTGCTTGACACACTGGAGGAGTGAATGGATTGTGATAAGAGATGCAAGAGCCCTAAATGAAAGTCAGAAAAGCAAAGCTACAAAGATGAAAAAAAAAAAAGTCTGTCCTCAAAACAACTTTACAGCAGGACAATCAGCAGAATATCATCACATTATTTTGACACAATAGTCTTGTTCCCTGAGAGAAGGCATTTGATCTGTAGGATGGTTATGTTTTGCTTTGTTTTAATTGCAGTGTTTGCACTTGGTGTCCAGCCCAGGACTGGGTCTTCTAACATGCTCACTGCCCAATGTACCAACAGCTGCACTTTCTCCAAGCTGCCAAGAAAACACTTTTCTGCTTCAGCATTCCAGGTGAGACTGCGGAAAACATGAGCTCCTGGAGCTTATAACTCACGCATCTTCGTGTGCTCTCAGCATGCACACGGTAGGGTTTAAATGCTTCGTGATTGAGTGCACTCTTTAAAATTAGCAATTGTGGCCCAGAGCCTAGTGATATAGGCCTGACAGTGGGTAGGGAAGAGATGGCACCATCCAAAAACCACACATGAATCATCACCAGCACCCTCTCTTTAAAACTTGCTAAGAGCAGCAGACACCTTGCTTGCCAGGTGGTTGGGCCTTGGGAGGCAGAGCAGTAGATCAGGCTACCCACAGTGCTCAAGAAAGTGAGCCATCTCTCCAGATGTAGCAGCAGATTGACTCTGAGAGGGAATAGTACGTTTCCTAGGGCTTCTTCTCAGTCTAAGGGCTTTTGGAAATGCAGTCAGTTAAGCACTGTGCTGCCAACCACAAGGTCAAGCAGTTCAAACCCAACTGCTTTTTTGAAGGATAAAGATGAGGCTGTCTGGTACCATAAAGATTTACAGTCTCAGAAACCCTGTGTGGCAGTTCTCCTGTGTCCTAGAGGGTCACTGTGAGTTAAGATAAGCCTGATGAAAATGGGTTGATTTTTTTTAATGTCTTCAGTCTCAGTGGTTATTACCTCTGTGAACATCAATGCATAGAAATATTGATAGCATGGGCGCTGTTTAAAGTGTTTCTGGGCTATTTTCCTCACCCATCCGGCATGCTGCTGGTAGGCACCTGAAAAAAGTTCATCAGTCTGTGTCACCTGCAAACCCTGTTCCCCACTCCATCCCCGCTCTCCTGAGCTTCCATTCTTCTGCCTTCACCCCCATTCCTTTTCCTATTGACCATGGGAATTCCATTCACTCCATGTGATCCCTGGCACTCTCTAAGAGAGAGATGCTCGGAGTCATTATGCTGCTCAAGTTCTCTTTAGTGTGCTGAAATGCAAGGGAGGATGTTACTCTGAGGACGAAGGTATACCTGACTTGAGTCCAGGTGTTTTCCATTACCTCCTATGGCTGTGAAATCGGGACACTGAATAGGAAAGACAGAAGAGGAATTGATATATTTGACTTGGGGCTCTGGCAAAGAGCGTCAAAAGTACCATGCATTGCCCTGCTGAAGAACAGGACAAGCCTGCCTACCTAGGAAGAAGAAAGGCGGGAATGCTCCTTAGAGTCAAGGATGGTGAAGGTTTGTCCTACATACTGTGGGCATGCTGTCAGGAGAGACCAGTCCTACGAGCAGGCCATCATGCTTGGGAAAGCAGAGGGGCAATGAAACTGAGGAAATGGACTGATACTGTGGCTACTACAATGGGTTCAAACAATGAAAACATAGTCAAGATGGAGCAGAACCCTGCAGGGTACCTTCTGAATGTTTGGGGGTTGCTGTGAGTGAGAGCCTACACCAGCAGGAGACAGTTTATATGGAGCCTCGATCTCACCCCCTCCCCATCTATTTTATCATCTTACCCCACGCCCACCCAATTGTTGCCTTCATTCCACCTAACTTCATTCCACCTAATTTGTTCAACAACAAATGTAATTCTCAAGGAAAAATCTTCCACCCAGTCTCTTCACACACCACTATCTTTTGCCATTAAAAATCAACATCATTAATAGCCAGTGTGATATATTGTCCCTTCCTCTTCAGCAGATTTCTTCCAGGTGACTTGTTTCTTTCTGTTCATAGGACCACCTGCATTCCTGTCACCCTCAATGTCATCATACTAGCCTCCTTCACATTCCTTTCCTGCTGCAAGGGCTTCAACACACTGTTCTCTCTGCGTAAAAGGTTTTCTGGCTACTTCAAATGTAGTGCTCAAGTCTCACCTTTAGCATATTTAAACCCCCTCTAGATTGCTAATTAAGGCAATGGGTCCATCTGGGTAGGCTAGAGGAACAAATTTCATAGACACACATATAGATATAAGGAAAAGGTTTATATACAAGAGGAACAGGACATTAAGCCCAGTCCAGTTCAGTCATAAGTCAGATATTAACCTATATGCCCAAAAACAGCCTATAAAGTCTCCTTCCGACTCACAAAGTCACAGGTCAGTGGGTGCAGAATCCCAAAGCTGGCAGGGGTCTCCCCATGGCTCCTCACTTCCAGAGTTCAAGGTCCATCAACAGCATCCAGTGTTGGCAGAAGCAACTCATCACTGGAAGGGATCCCCACTTGGCCTCTCCAGCTTCAGAGGTCTGGCTCCATCAGGGCAAAGCTGTATGACTTCTCCTCTGATTCCTCAGACACTGCCATCTTGTCTTGTCCGTGATTCATCGTCTCTGAAACTAACTCCCACCAACCTGGGAGATAAGTTTTCATCTTCATGAGTGCAATATAGCGAGATTTCCCAGAAGTCTCAGGAGAAAACCATGCCCACATAGAGGCCTCATTGGCTACTCAATGGCTATCTCCAGATTAACAGGCTAGACTCCATCTCTACATTTCAATCATAAAATTAACATAAGCACATGACTATCATAGGCAAGTCCTTGATCCTCCCTGTATCATGTATTACTGCTGTAATCTAAATTCTTGTATAATCATATGCTAGGTGACAGTGGACCTACACTACTCCCTAGAATGACCATCAGCCACAGGAGACCACAGAGCACTTAGCAGATGAAGTGTCCAAACTGGGAAGTGTTGCTAAGTGTAAAATATCCCCCAAAATACAAAGACTGCACAATTTCTTACTAATATTCTTGTATTGATGACACATTGACTAGAGAATGTTTCAGATATATTAAAATGATTAAACATTTTATTTATTGGGCCTGTTTTTATATTTTTAATTTATCTACTAGAAAATCTTATACATGTTTACATTGTATTTATGATATAACATTACTATAGACCTTAAACTCCATAATCCCAAGGTCATCTTGTTTGAAACTATATTTTTAAAACTTAGCACAGGATCTCTCATACAGAGAATGTGCTTAATCAAACTACTTTAAATGAAATTTTTTCCCTAGACCACTGGAATGTAAATCTAGGATTTAAATAGAGACATCAAAGATATGAGACAGAGGAGGTCTAGCAACTCACCTCTCCAGCATCCATCCTCTCTGGGCACTAGAGCAGCTCTCAGCCTTCAGAGTTAGTTGAAGCACCATGGATTGCAAGAACAAACAAATAGATGTCTTGGAAGCAGGACTTGCAGAAGACTCCTTAGAAGTCAGGATAACCAGAACTCATCTCACTTACTTTGGGTATGTTGTCAAGAGAGACAAATCCCTAGATAAGGTCATCCTGCTTGATAGAGTCAGTGAACAAAAGAGGAAGACTGTCAAGGGGATGGATCCTCACAGTGACTGCAACAGTGGACTTAAACATTATACTCCTTGTGAGGTTGGTGAAGGACCCGGAAGTATTTCATTCTATATGTGACAGATTGAAAGACAAGGGACAAAGGAGGCGGTCTCCACCGAATGCCCATGCTAAACAAAAATTAGTTAGCCTTGTCACAATAAAGGAGGTAGAAAGAAATCAGGCACACATTAGACACCTATGGGGATATTCCAAATCTGGGCATGCTCAGACCAAGGTCACGTAGATACAGGTGAAGGTCAACCAGGACATACACACTAGGCACCAGTGACATCATGTCACAGGTGTGCCTGAACTCAGTCACAAAGATCTAGCAATATCCTCAAACACACACTCACTCCCACGCCAAGTGGGGGCAGGAGGGGCTAACGATCACAGAGTAAGGGCAGGCCGCTCTCTTCTGGCCGGAGGGTAGGATCACTGCCTCTGTGTAGGCACACAAGCCAACCATCCACCCTCTCTGGGTTTGCACTGTCTCTCTCTCCCAGGCTCTTCTTCTTCTTTCTGTTCAGCATTCTTTGGGCTCCATGAACCTCCTCTTTGTGGCCATTTTCCATGAGGCTTTTTGTGCTCCCCTGAAGCTACCCTCTTCAGTCTCACACGGTGCCACGGTCCACTGCCATGCGACCTTGCCTGGTGTCCCAGGAAAGCACGGACTGAGACTGTGCTACCTGAAATTTCCCTTTCCCTCATAAAAATTACTGGGTTTACCAAAGTGCTTCTGCCATGTGAATTCTTTCAGTGTTAGTAAGCAAAAACCGAGGAAAGTCATCCCCAAATCCTAATACCAAGACCTGGAGTCACCGAGAGTCTGGCCCTGTGGCTCCTTTCCACAAGGACTGGGCCTGAATTGGTGCTTGCCATGGACTGGATTGGGCAGCACGTCCCTCTGCAGCCGCTCAACAATGGAATTTGTCTTTCCTATTATGGATAGGCTGCCAGAACAGACGAAATCCATCTCTTTTGTGAGAGAGGATTAAAGAGCCATTTGTGTGATGAAAGACATTTTCAAGACATGTAATCTTTTCAAAAATTATGATCTAAGGAATCATCTCTCATTTATTTATCTCAGTCTTTTATAGCAAAAGTATTTCCTGACTTGATCTGAATTTGCTCAAGATCAATGACAAAATATATATAACACTTATGTGGGAAAGACTGGTCTGTCTAAAAAGTGTTTCAATATCCTTAAGTACCCTTTTCTTCCCACGGGGGTTGGCCACGGCCTGCTCCCTCACATTCAAGGGCCTCAATGGCACCCAGAAGTGACTCAGCAATTCTAAGGAGTTGTATTACGTCAGACTAAGTGCCCCATGGCTGTCATTAATAGTGAGGAAGGAGGAAGCCAAACTGTCTTGTGATCTCAGAAGACTCATCCAGCCAGAGAAGCACTGGTTAGTCCCGGACAAGAGCCTGGGGATAAGATGTTCTTCAGCGGGATCTGTCAGGGGACAACAAATAGAAAGCTGTGAGAGCTGTGTGGTCATGGAATGGAAAATCTAACACCAGGACTCTTCAGCCAATACCCACCTTGTCTGCAGCACCAAGGACTCATTCCTTGGCAGCACCACTGCCTTTCCTGGTGGTGACTGAAATGAGAAATAAAAGCTTGAACATCTCAGAAAGCTTATTTCCTCATGTTTCAAAATCCATAGAGCTAAGAGTAAACGGATGATAGATCCTCAGAAGTACCATCGTGAATAAGATGTCCAAATTCCTACCTCAGTTATTAATTTCAGAATCACTAAAATTGAAGATACCCGGAAACTTCAAAAAGTGTGCGGACATTTTTCATTATCTTTTGACTTCATTTTTCCGTGAGTTTTGAAGGTCTCCAACCATTTATGTTTTTCATGTAGCTGTTAACTGTCATTAAGTTAGTCAATAACTCATAGGGATCCCTTACACAATGGGATAAAACTGTAAGGTTTTCATTGAATGATTTCATTAGGAGATTTTCAGCATCCCTTCTAGTCCATCTTAGTATGAAAACCCTGCTAAATCCTGTTCATCAGATCAAAAGCAAGCCTCCACTGACCACAGGTGGGGGCTGCACAAGAAGTATATGGGCATGGAACATTGGCCTTCATGTTCCATGGTCCATAAGAATGGTCAGGTTTCTAGTAAAGTACCATCATGACCCCTGTTGCTGTTCATACTTGGACCAAAACCATACGCTAGCAAAAGATTTAAACAACAACAATTCCATCACTCAGGCCCTTTAATTCTCCTGTAGCCAAGACTCCCCCCAACCTCCGCAAAGAAGGCTTAGAAGACCACAAGACCCAACAAGACATGTCAGCTTCCATGAGTTTTTAAAAACAAAGAATCATTTCCATCAAGCTGATTCCAACTCATAGCTACCCTATAGGACAAAGAATTGCTCTGGATGGGTTTCTGAGATCATAAATCTGTAAAAGTGTAGAAAGTCTCATCTTTCTTCTGAGGTGTGGTTGGTAGTTTTGAATTGCAACCCAATATGTAACTATTACTCAATGAATCTTTGTCAATGCTAAATCCCTTTTGTCCCACAAAACTAATAGAAATGGATCCTATTTGTGGAGTAAAATTAGGTCATGGAGATGAACTAAAATGGAAATGAAAGGCAGTTACGATGAAAGGACTAATGAAATAATTGCCCTGCCCAAACTGGAACAATTTGAACAACAAAACAAATAATAATAAAAATATAAGGGGGGGGGGTAGGACCATTGATTTAGGTTCAACTTGTGATGACCCCTATGTTGCAGAGTAGAGTAGAAAAGTGTGAAATATTTGTATCACCCAGGAATCGGCATCCTGATATTACTGGATTACAGTTCATAGACTAAAAATATCAGTGGGCCTGCACTGAAGTAAATCAATGAATAAATAAATAAATAAATGGAAGCAAAGAGAGCGTGCTTCCTTAGAATTAACTAGGAAGATTTTTAAAATCTTAATTAGACATCCCCTCATAGCAGGGTCACAAGGAAGGGATAAGTCAACAGGGAACAGCAAAACACTGATGAAACACACAGCACTCCTCTGGCTTCTTGAGGCTTCCTCACCTCCCACTATGATGACTCCAGTCCTGCCTTCCACCGTGGGCTAGACCAGACCTGTACACAGGTGGAGATGCACCCTCATGACACACAGAATCCAGGTCATATAAACACATCAGGAACAAAAATGGGAGTAGCAATACCCGGAGCGTAGAGGAAGTGTGGGGAGAGGAAGGGAGGAAGGGGGAAGTGATCACATCACAATGATAAACACATCACAATACACACATATACTTCCCCAGGGGGGTAAACAACAGAAACTGTGGGGGAAGGGAGACAGTGGTTGGTGTAATATATGAAAATAATAATAATAATCTATAAGTAGAATAATAATAATTTATCAAGAGGTCCTGAGGGTGGGAAGGGGGAAGGGAGGGGAAAAAGAGGAGCTGATATCAAGGGCTCAAACAGAAAGTAAGTGTTTTAGAAAATAATGATGTCAGCATATGTACAAATATGCTTGATACAATTGATGTATGGATTGTTATAAGAGCTATAAGAACACCCAATAAAGTGATGTTTAAAAAAAAATCCTTAAGAAATACCACAAAAATAATTATTATAGGCACTTCTACAGAGAGACACTAAATTTTGTGCGCAGAAATTTTAGGAGAAATAGGATATTTGTCAGGTCTCAGAATATGAGGATAAGTCCAACAGTATTGTTACAAAGTCACAGAAACTTTTATTTTTTTTAAATGCACCAAATGAAGCTATTATTTCTTCATATATCCTTTGACTATGTTTTTACACTTCTGAAGACAGTGTAAACTATGCCTGAAGAATCCTGAGCAATTTGATTTTTTCCACATCTAACTAACAGCTGTGGGGTTGGTGAGGGATTCAAACCTACACTTTTTCAGACTTAAGAACAAAAAGAAACTTACAGAGGCAAAAGCGAGCCTGAGTAGTCAAAGGAGTAAGGTTTTCCAACAAAATTTTCACAGATAGCCCTTACTACTTTGAAGAAGAAGCAGATACATTGTCATGATGGAAAACATAATTGTTTGTCTTTTTCTCATCAATGCAGTTTTCCATGTTCTTGAAACATCTTCATAATGTTATTTCATTGTTAGGTGCCATCAAGGTGGTTCTAAAGCACAGACACTTAGGCACAACAGAATGAAATACTGCTTGGTCCTGTATTATCCTCACAATTGTCCTTATGCTTAAACCCATGGTTGCAGACAATTTATCAATCCATCTACTTTCTTCTTCACTGTCCCTCACTTTACCAAGCATGATGGCCTTCCCCAGGGACAGGGGACCTCAGTTCTGCCTCACAAATCCTGCTAGACTGGAGTATGTGTATTGGTAAAGATAATAGCTCTCGACACATGAAATCCAAGACAGATAAATCCTTCAGGAACAGATTACTAAGAAGTAGTGACATCATGAGGACGGAGCAGTCAGGAGAGGGGTGGGGGCAGGCAGATGGGGACCGATCATAATAATGGCTACATAACACACATACACATCAGGAAGATTAATAACAGAAATGTGTGTGTGGGGGGAGATGAAGTCTTTATTATAAACCCCCATAAATATCCTATGTCCCAGAAAACCTTTCAATGTCATTCCTTTAGAATTAAAAAGAAAAACTTGTGCCATACACTTCCATATAAAATGCTGAGAGGTCAACTCAGCAGTTGAAGATCCCCTCAGAAGCCACTGTTGAGATGGAATCTCACTTTCTCAACACACTAACTAAACTAAGTCAAGTGGATCACTGAAAGAACTTCTCTGCAGTCGTGATCATAGAGAATGCTTAACCACATTGTGTTTGGACAAATCCCTTGCATATATGAGTTGAAAGCCAAACAGCAAACATTATTGTTTATTCTCATAGATCGCTCAGGATAGTTATTAATTACAAAGAGAAAAAAATGTAATTTTACAGATTAACTGAGTCGTCACTACTTTAACCATGTGACCAAGGTTAACATCGCCAGCAATAAAAAATACTGACATCATGTATCCCATGTTATAATTCTCTGAAGTCAATAATGATATTGCTTCTGTAGATTCACTATTGAAAATACATAAGTTCAATCCAGTCTTTAGGGAAATAATTAGACAAACCAAATGGAGGGTTATTCTACAAAATAATTGACAAGTAATCTTCAGAAGCTTCAAGGTCATGTTAGATAAGGGAAGATGGAGCAACTAACTGAATAACTTATTGGAACCTGGATCCAAGCCCTAGTACAGGAAGAGGACATAAATGGACAGCTGTTAAGTCCAAATAAAGTCAATAATTTAGTTAATAGTATTGCTCAGATGTTATTTTTAAAATTTGATAACTACTATGGTAATTGTACAAAATGTTTGCAGAGTCTGAGAGAAGAGAACACAGGCACTTTCTATACTTTCATACATTTATACATGTATATTTTCTATACATTTATGTAAATGAACAGTCATCTCAGTATAAAAATTAAGGGATGTAAATTAAAGCTCTAATCAGGGCTGAATATTTAACCAAAAAATGAGAAAAGACATTACAAATGCAAAGGACCAACATATTCAACAAAGCAAAATGTCTAAACATTGAATATATAAAACCTCAAAGTCAAAAAATAAATAAGTAGATTAAGAAAAACATATGGAGGAAATACAAAAGCTTGGAGGTTGGTGAATAGCCTTCTATGTAAAGAGAGATTATTCATACCAGTCCGTGTAAATTGTTAAAGACCAAAGGTTACGTAAGATAAAAATGAATACTGACATTCTACAAAACAAAAGCAAGAGCCCTCACTATGAAACGAATACCTTCATTGTGATTAAAGAATAACAAATTAAACAGTGAGACAGAAACATTTAATCTAACAGTGTGGAAAATATCAGTAGTACTAAGGAAAAATTGCAGGGAGCACCAAGGAAATACTGCTACTCCTCAATTTCAGTGTCAGCACTGCTTGCCTGAGACTCTTCACTGCCTCTGAGATTCCAGGATTGATCTATCCTACCCTCTTTAGGACATATTCCAGTGTTTCAAACCCTACCACTCTGGGGGAAAAAAATTTAAGATTTAAAAATAAGCTTTTATTAAACAAACAAACAAACAAAATGTAGCTTCTAGAAAATCAATTTGGTTACTTATTATTCATCTTATTTAATTTAAAACATATTCATTCACTCACCCTCTGTATTTTTCAGTACCCACCATTTAGCAGAATAACTAGACTATAAATAAGGATGATCAAGGAAAGTAAGATTGAATAATACATGAACTGGCAGAAGAGCAAATGCATCTGTCTTTGAAGCAGTACAGCCTAAATGTTCCTTAAAGGGAGAACAGTGAAACATCAATCTGTGTACTTTGGACATGTTATCAAAAATGACCAGTTAGTTCCTGGCGAAGACGTCGTGTTCGGTAAGTTAAAGTGTCAGTGAAAAAGAGGAGTGCTCTCAATGAGATGCACGGACCCTGAGTCCATCAACATGCTCCGTTTATAATGAGACTGGTGCATGCGCAATCCTGGGGACATGCTGGGCCCTTGTGGTTACTAAGGTCTAGAACCAAATCAACAGTGTGGGGCATTTCTTTACCAACATTTTCTAGCTGTCAACAGTAAAGAGAGAACAAAATAGATGAGAATCTCAATTTCATGGAGTGGGGAGGGAATAACAATGTATAAACAATTATTAAAATATTTTAAAAATAAAACAAAAAGTGATCAAGTAAATTGCACCAGCAGTTTAATATATGTTAAGTGCTATAGGGTAAAAAATGATAAAAACATCTGACTTGAGTTTGGATTATTCACAAAAAGACTAAAGGCGTAACTGGGGCGGGGGCAGCCCTAGACTGCTCCATTCCTGATTCCTGGAACAGCAATGTGGGCACACAGGATTACTGAAGACTAAAAGGATGTATGAGTGGTGAGATAAGCAGGAGCCAGGTTAGGTCACACTGAAAGATATAGGGAATAGAATGATGGTTTTAAACATGTTCTTTTCTTTCTTTAAACAAAGAGATATTTTTCTGCTCTATGTTATTATTGTAAGACTTGTGACTTCTTTTATGCTTTTTTGATATTTATCTATATAAGTAATCTGGGCAGTTTAATGGAGACAACTGGACCAATGGTTTCTGTAGGCCTTGGAAGGATGAGGGAGCAGGGAGCCCATAATGATGGTACAAGAAAGTAGTTGGTCCTCTAAAATTGATGGGGAGCAGTGAGTAGCTTGTTTTTATGTATTTGAACAATTGGATTGTGTCAGAGAGGAATTGCGTAAATGTGAATGATGGGTAATCAACTGTGGAGTCAAAAGAAAAAATAAGAATCACATATATTATATATAATATATGCTTATATATACATATATATAGCAAGGAATAGATGAACTTTGGGCGTCTACTTAAATCTTACCTCAGTACAAGAGTGGTTTTTTCTAATAATGTGGCATTTTATGATATTCACCTTCCTGACATGATTGCTAAAGACAAAAATGTGTACATAAGCAAATGTGATGAAGACAGCAGATGGTGCCCAGCAATCAAAAGATCCACTGTCTGGAGTCATAAAGGCTTGTAATTAAACAAGTGGCTATGTAGCAGGGAAGCAACAAAACCCATATGGAAGAGTCACCCGGGCCTGTGTGGTCATGAGGTGTCAAAAGGAGGAGGTTTCAGAAAATCAAAAACATGCAAATAACTCAATGTAAAGGGGCATGGATGCAATAGAAATCCAAAACTCACTTACAAGGTAATTGAACAGTCTCTCTCATAGGGGCCACACAGAGAGAACAGTAAATGCAGGGTGTGGTATGACATTGATGAACCACATAATCATCCACTAGTTCTTTAATATATCCTCCCCGTACAATTAAGATTTTATTTCTTTTGCCTCATGAATCATTTTAGATTTGCTTATATTCATTTGAATATTTAAGATTGTTCAGTAACATGAAAGTCAAGATAGGTAACATTGCAGAAACAGTAACAGGAGTAATGGTATCCTGAGGGAATGGGAAGAGAGGGGGTGAAGCGGAGAAAGGAGGAAAACGGGGAACTGATTAGATTGATGACTGTATAATTTCACTCAATGGGACTGAACAACAGAATTGTATGTGAATGGATATATTGGATTGTGTAAGATACACCACTAAAATTATTAAATAAAATATACTAATATTTCTGCTTGTAAGAAAATTTTAAAAGGGGTGGGGATTTCTTTTATCAGTTAAATAAAATGAGGCATCTTAACAAAATAAAATAAACCACTCCAGAGTGAACGTTAAGGGCATGCAACAGAGCAGCAAGGGGAATAAAGCAATCAAGTCCCCAGAGAACACCAAAAATAGACTTTGAGGCCAGAACCTGGCACCCCATCAGACCTGGCCAGAAAACACTCCTAAAGTCAACAGACCTTGAACAATTTATAGGCTTTTTTTTTTTTTGGGTCATTGGTTTTGTTGGAGTTTTTGTTTGCCCTTTTTATGTGTGCTTATGATCTTATCTGCATATCTATCTAGATAAGATAGATGGGATAAACAATCTGGAGAATAAAACAATGGGACCATCGGTTGGGGACTGGCAAGGGAGAGGGAGAGGCACGGGAAAGGAAGTGGATGTGAACAAAGGAGCAGCAAGTGATCTAAAAGCGATGGCAGTGAGGCGGGTGTAAGATGCCTGGTAGGACTTGATCAAGGACAATGTCACCAAGATGAATTACTGAAACCCAATAGAAGGTTGGGCAATATATTGGGACAAGAAGAAAGTAAAAGGAAATAGAAAAAATAGCTAGAAGGCAAAGGACATGTACAGAAGTCTAAATACAGGTTTGTAGATATGTAAATATATTTATATATCACAATAGGGTAATAGATATATGTACATATATTTATAGGTTTAATATTAAGGTAGCAGATGGTCATTGGGCCTCTACTCAAGGACTCCCTCAAGAAAAAACACTTTGTTCTAATAACCTGGCATTCCATAATGCTCACCTTCTCTACACGATTGCTGAAGACAAAACGGGTGCATAAGCAAATGTGGTGAAGAAAACTGATGGTGCCTGGCATCAAAAGATAAAGTATCTGTGGTCTTAAAGGCTTGAAGATAAATAACCATTGATCTTAGAAGAAAGAAAGTCCACATGGAAGACGCATGTGATTATGAGGTGCTAATGGGATCAGGTATCGGGCACCAAAGACCCAGAACAAAAAATCATATGAATGAAAAAAAAATATGAATGAGGGGGACTACAGAGTGGAGACCCAAAGTCCATCTGTAGACTATTAGACATATCCTTACAGAGGGGTCACAAGGAAGAGACGAGCCAGTCAGGGTACAGTATAGTACTGTTGAAACAAACAACTTTGCCCTAGTTCTTCAGTGCTTCCTCCCCACCACTATATTTACCCCAATACTACCTTACAAATCCAGATAGACCAGAACATGCACATGGGTACAGATAAGAGCTGAAAACACAGGAAATCCAGGACAGAAAAACTCCCTTAGTACCCATGTTGAGAGTAGCTAAATCAAGAAGGGAAGGGGAAAGTGTGGAAAGCAAAGGGGACTGATCACAATGATCTACATATAACCCCCTGCCAGGGGTACAGACAAAAGAAAAGTGGGTGAAGGGAGACATGGGCTAGTGTAAGACACAAAAATATAATAATAATTTATAAATTATCAAGGGTTCGTGGGCGGGAGGATGATGAGTTGATACCAAGGGTTCAAATAGAAAGAAAATATCTTGAAAATGTTTATGGCAAAAATTTTCTTGACCCAATGGATGGATGTATGCATAGTGATGAGTTGTACAAGCCCCCAATATATTAATTTAAAAAAAAGAGGAAAATTAAATTGGAAGCTTGGCAAAAAAAATGAATGAATTGATAGACAAAATGTGTAATATTTACACACAATGGAATATTCTTCAGCCACAAAGATATATTAAATTCTGAAACATGCTACAGCATGAATGAACTTTGAAAATATTATATTGAGTAAATGATCTCACCTACAAGGATAAATATAGTATGATATTACTAATATGAAATATCCAGAATATATACATGCACACAAAAGTTTATTTATGATGGTTCAGAGTTGAGGAGAGGAGAAAACAGGTGGTGTCCTGGTGACAGAGTAGTCAATTAGGGACTACTAATTGGAAGGTCAGAAATCTGAAGCCACAAGTTTACTCAACATGAGAAAGATGAGGCTTTGTGTTTCCATAAAGATTTACAGCCTTGGAAGTCCTAGAAAGGACTATTATACTCTGTCCGATAGTGTTACTGTGAGTTGAAACTCCCTGGCAGTGGGTTTGGTTTTTGAGTTTCTGTTTAGGGTATTATTAAACTTTTCGAGTGGATAGTGGTAATGACCACACAGTATTGTGGAAGCAATTAAGGTCACATAAAAATGGCAAAAAAATGGCAATTAAAAATATATACATTCTATTTGCTTCAGTTGTTTCATTTTAGGAGACCTTTTTTGTACATATTGTTACCTCTGCAGGTCTATCTTCGACAAGATAGACTGGACAAAGAGTTTAGAGGCAAAAATGACAGGACTGATGGTTCCGGGTAGGGGACATGGAAGAGGGGGAGGAGGGAGAAAGGTGGTGATGTCGACCAGTCCAGGAAAAAGGGAATAACAATTGACACAAATTCAGTGACAAGGTGGATGAGAGAAGGCCGATAGGGATTGATTAAGACTAATGTAACAGAGAGAAAATACTGAAACCCAAAGGGAGAGTGAGCATGATAGTGGGACAAGAGGGAAGCAAATGGAAATAGAGGAAGGAACGGGGGGATACTGGGCATTTATAGAGGTTCAAATACATGTCTGTACATAGGGGAATATATTTATAAGTGCTGATGGGGAAAGAGATTAACATGTGTACTTATAGGGTTAGAAGTAGGACAACAGATGGGCATTGGACCTCCACTCAAGTACCTCCTTGGTTCAAGAACACTTTGTTCTATTAAATTGGCATTCCAAGATGCTCACCTTTCCAACACAAATGTGTGCATAAGCAAAGGTGGTGAAGAAAGCTGATGGTGTCCAACTGTCAAAAGATGGAGCATCTGGGGTCTTAAAGGCTTGAAAGTAAACAAGCAGCCATCTAGCTCAGAAGCAATAAAGCCCACATGGAAGAAGAACACCAGCTTGTGGGATCACGAGATGTCAAAAGGATTAGATATCAGGCTTCAAGAACTAAAAAGCATAATATTGCGTGCTCACTTTCCTGATATGATCGCTGAGGACAAATGTGTGCATAAGCTAATGAGGTGAAGAAAGCTGATGGTGCCCAGCTACCAAAAGAGATAGTGTCTGGAGTCTTAAAGGCTTGAGTATATAAGCGGCCATTCAGCTCAGAAGCAATAAAGCCCACACAGAAGAAGGACACCAGCCTATGTGATCATGAGGTGGTGAAGGGATCTGGTGTCAGGCATCAAAGAGCTAAAGTTATATTATTATTAATGAGGGGTGGTACAGATTGGGGACCCAAAGTCCATCAATAGGTGAGATGACATCCTCTTGCAGAGGGGTTCAAGGAGGAGATGAACCAGTTAAGATACAGGGTAGTAGCAATGAAATATGCAACCTTCCTCTAGTTCCCAAATACTGCCTCCCACCCACTAACATGACCCCAATTCTACCACATAAATCCAGCTAGACCAGGAGATGTACAGTGAAGTTGGAAACAAGGGAAATTTAGGATAGATGATCCCTCAAGACTAATAATAGGAATAATACCAGGAGGGTGGAGGGATAGAGGAATAGAAAGGGAGAACCAACTTCAGGGATCTACACGTAACCTCCTCTCTGGGACACAGACAACGGGGAAGCGAGTGTTGAGACACATTGGACAGTGTACAATATGAAAATAATAACAATTTGTAAATTACTAAGGGTTTAAGGGGGGGAAGGAGGAAGGGTAATATAGGGAGCTGATACTGGGGGCCTGGAGGGAGGAAGGATGTTTTGAGAGTGATGATGGCAATAAGTGTGTAAATGTGGCCTGCATACAATTGATGTTTGTATGGATTGTGATGGAAGTTGTATGAGCCCCCAATAAAATGATTCATTTAAATTAAAAAAAATATATATATATACACACACATTCTACTACAATAAAATGAAAAAGTAAAATAATGCCCCAAGCTCCTATTCTTTAGAATGCGTTCTGGTTCACAACTAGATGATCTCACCTTGGAAACGTGACTGTGGGAACCCTATTCACCTGGTGGATGATTTTGAGGGGCTTTTCAATGCTACAATTCCAGGTTTCTGCAAAAAAAAATTTTTTTTGATGTTGATATAGTTTTGGGAATTTGTTTTTACTCTGAGAGAATCACTTTCCATTTCCAGAAGGAGATTGCTGATTCAAAATGATTATAGGCTGATTCAAAAACATTATATTCCTCACTTCCACACAAGCTACAATATGCAAACTTTAAAGTAAATGTTAAAAAAGAAAGAAAGAAAGAAATACACATACACATATAGTAAATACACATAAAAATGCACCACTCACATCTATAAAGTAAAACCTTGGAAAATGAAAACAGCTTGTATTTAGATAAAAACCATGAAATCATTGAAAGCATATTCATTAACCTCGTTGCTCCACTATTTCCCTCACCCCTACACTCACCCCTTTGCACCAACTTGCCCTGAATGACTTTCCCTGCTCTTTCCACCTAGTAGAGGTGAATGACTTTCAAGCACAGGAAAATACAAGAAGGTCCCTGTTGAGTGGCCAGCTGGGGAGGTGCCATAAGCCACTGAACTCTAAAATGAGCTGTCTCTGTAACAAAAGGTCCCTTTCCCTTGAAACTGCTTCAAGAAATAGCATGCTGAGGCCCCTGTGGCTCCTTTTGCACTCCACACTGATTAAAGGGGAATTGTTCTGTGCTCATGGCTGTTGGGAACACCAGGCAGTGGATCCCAGAGATAAAGGATTATATAGATCCTTTGTTAAAAACTGATATACCCATTGTATGATTTACAATATTTCGGCACAAATGTAAGAGCTCCCCAGAACTTCTCACAGTTTTGCACAGAAGACAATCAATAAATCCTAATCCCAACTGCCCTGTAGCAAACTGCAGATACTGATCACTAAACAGTCTCTAGCCACTAGTTGAAAATAAAAGAAAGTAAAAAAACAAGTCTTTATAGCACCATAAATAAGCCAAAGTGAAGAAAGAACAGAAGAAATGTGTACAAGATATAGTCTTAGTTGATCTTCATAGATTCTGTGAGAAAAAAATTGAATTATTTCTCTTCTGGACAATAAGCTTCTTAAGAGCTGGGACCATGTCTTCTCCCACACTGCTGTCCCACCACCAGCATGCAAGCATCTCATTCACTAAAGTGAAACACCTCAAGTGTTGTTGCTGTCTGCTATCAAGTCAATACTCCACAGGACAGAGTACAACTAATTGACCGAGAGGCTGTACAAGCATTACAGGAGCAGGTCTTAAAACCATTTATCCCATAGAGTGGCTGATAAGTTCTAACTACCAATCTCTCGTGTGCAGCCAAACAGTTAACCATTGTGGCACCAGAGGTACTGGCCCAGGGGGTGGAGGAAGAGGGGAGTAAATTTACAAATAGATCTAGGTTTGACAAAGTCTGAAATTTACTTTACTGCAAACATTCTTCTCCACAGCTTGGTCCTTCCTGAGAACATGATCAAAGGGAAAGGACATCTCCATAGTCTTGCTTCGAAAGCCTATCCTAACTGCACTTCTTTAAGACATATATCTTTGTTCTTCTGCAGGCTCAGGGTACATTCCATATTCTTTGCCAACACTGTAATTCAAATGCATTGATCTTTCTTTGGCCCTTCTTATTCATTGTTTAGAACTTGAATGAGTATGAGGTGAATGAAAATAGTCTGACTAGGAAATTCAGATTTTCTGGATCCATGAAGAGTGGATGAACTCCGAAATCCATGGTCCTAAAATAATCTTTAAGCCTTAAACCCAAACTGTCTCCTGGGATCTTCTTTAAGCCAAACCAAAGTTTATCTTAACATGCTTTTAAAAAAAAATCTGCTTTGAGCACTTTCATCATTTTATTTTTCCTTTAATAGTGTTAATGGCATTTCATCCATGTAAAATAAATCCAACTGTTCAATCACATTAAGAAGAGTTATACATTCATAACCACAATTAAATATAGAACATTTTCTTCCTTTTACTCGTTGCTATTCATGTAATTAATTTTTTTCAATTGTGGCAAAAATATACACAATAAAACATTCTCCAGTTCAACCACTTCTCTATCATCTTAAAAATCTACCAGGGGTGGACCAACTGACAACAGTAACTTTAAAGTTTAACTAGGAGACTTAATGAGTAGTGATTTTTTGTTAATGGGAGAAGAACATATCAGAAAATGAGGCTGAAAAGAGTTTCACAACAAAAAATACAATTAATATCACTGAATAGCCCATACTGAAACCTGGGGTAGAGCATTAGTTTGCTGTGTAAATTCTCAGCAACAACAAAAAAATGGACTATATTGCATGCAGAAAATATCATGACTTGCTTCATGTGTACCTTAGTCAACAAAGTGATCTCTTTGCTTTTTAATACTTAAGAGATAACTTGTGCAGCAGATTTGTCCAGTATAATATGTCATTTAATTTTTTGACTATTGCTTCTATGGGTTTTAATAATGCATCCAAATAAAATAAAATCCTTAATAATTTCAACCTTTTCTCAATTTACCATGATGCTTATTGGTCCGACTGTGAGGATTTTCGTTTGCTTTGTATTGATGTGTGTGTGCCACACTGAAGCCTTTGATGATTATCAGTAAATGTTTCAAGTCTTCTTTACTATCTGCAAACAAACTTGTGTCATGTGCACATCACAGGTTGTTTGTGAGTCATCCTCCAATCTTGATGCCACATAATGATTTCTATGGTCCAGCTTCTCTGATTATATGCTCAGCATTCAATATGATCAAAGGATACAACTCTGATGGGTGTTGGGAGCTCTTTTGAAACCAAAGGGTTAATATGGTTTGGAGCTCTCCTGAACGCAGAAGTTGCCTTTTGCTACATAATTCTAGAGCATGATGATCTTAGTTCCCAGTATATTTTGCTTTTCACACGATTGTGCAGGTGTTTTACTGTCGTGATTGTTTAGATATAAGTAGCTTAGTTTATGTTAGTAGATAGAAATTATCAAGGTCAGAGCAAGAAGCAGCTTGACTGTGTTTCAAGAGATAGCTGATGAGAATGAGAATGTGGTGAACTTCACATAAGGTATTGATGTTCCTTAGTCATGGGAAAGAGTGTTAGAACAAGTATGTTATGCAATGCCTTGGATTTATAAAAGGGCTTTCTACATTAAACTTGGGACAGCTGTCTTCAGACTCTGTCCTCCTGTTCCCAGCTTTAGTACATAGTCTTATCCTCTTTGTTCACAGGTTCAAGAAGTCGACTGGCACCGGCAAAGAAGCCGGCAGGTACCAGCAGATGGGTCCCTCTCTTCATTTTCAATCATGTAGTATCCTCTTTTTTTGTTCAAGTGACTGCCTCTTATCTATGTACAGGTTTCACATGACCACAATTTTACATTCTGGAATTTTCCTTCTTCATAATATTAAATGTAATTTGTTAATATCCACACAGCTGAATGCTTTTGCATAGTCATTAAAACCCACGTAAACACCCTTCTGGTAGTCTCTGCTTTCAGCTGACAGCCTGATATCCACAAACATTGTGACTCAACACCCACTGCTTCCCACCAAGGTCTGTGCTCTAGAAGTTCAGGCAGACATGACTGGGTTCTCTGCTCAGGACTTCACAATTAAAGCAAGGTGTCAGCTAGCTGGGCACTTCTTGGGAGATTCCAGGGGAAGTTTGATAAAGTAAATTCATTCACACTGTTGGCCAGTTCAATTCCCTGCAGCAACTTCCTTGCTGGCAATCCATGGAGGCTTCCAATAGCTCCTCAAGTGTGCATAGACTCCTTCTCATTTGGCCTCCTCTATCTTCTAAGCCAGCAGTGGTTCATCAAGTCCTTCTCATGCCTGGAATCCCTCACTTCCTCTTTGGCCACCAGTCAGAGAAAGTTCTCTAAAGCTTTGTGAAGGGTTTATGTAAGTCGAGTAGGCACACCTTTCTTATTTCCCTGTCTTACTATTAACAGTGTCATAAAACAACATTCAATGAAGGAAGTCCTAAATATTATGAAAGGACATATTTACACCTGTTGTTCCCTGGTGGAGCAATAGTCAAACACTTGACTACTAATCAAGAGGTGGGCAGTGTGAACTCACAAAGCACTTCCATGGGAGAAAGATCCGGTGATGTGTAAAGATCATAGAATAGGAAAGTCTAGAGAGCAATTCTGCTCTGTCACATGAGCTTGATAAGAGTTGAAATAGACTGGACACACCCAATGACAACCATAATCCTCACAATAACCCAAAGAGGTCTGTTTTATGATCATTCCACTTTATATATGAGATACTAACAGATTGAGTTTTGTTGTTTTTTTTTGCCAAGGTCACCCAGCCAGTAAGTGGGCGGATCTGGATTTCAACTCAGGTGACCTGGCTTCAAACCCTTACCCTTCTCCAGTATTCTCCATTGCTCATCACTTAACATAGTGGATACATATTATATATAAATGACAATGCTACAAATGGTCACAGGTAGCAGGAAAAGATTTGGTTTCAGGGATGAGTGAATTCCTTCCTCCCCATGGAAAAATTTTCAGGTAAATTCTTATGTCAATTTTTCTGTTGAAGGGATTCTACCCCATCTCAAAGATGCATCTACCTTATAATCTCCTGTAATGGATTTTCCTCTTTTTTCCACTCTTAGACTGTGAATGAGCAATACCATTACCAAATATGACTTGTAAACCTGTGAGTCAATATGGAAAGTGTGTAACTCCTTTTGATGTTTAGGCAACACAGTATTGCCTCACTCACTGTCCTCCAAGCTAAGCTGGATAGTGGTACCTATGCCAGGCAAGACCAATGTACTGCTTTGAATTCTGAACACACACACGAACAAAAGACTCAAGAGGGTCAAAAAGTAGTTGAAACAGTTCAAGAAAAGAGAATGACCAAATCCAATCCTCATATCCAAAATCTGTTTTACATTTTGCTGGTTCTGCATGCATAGGGGATGGTTAATCATTGGTCAGAGATCATTTATCATTGGTCAGGAGAGAGAGGTAAAAAGAAAACTGGATTTGGATTCAGAAGACTTGAATTTCAGTCCTGGATCTGTTTCTTAAGTGATCTTAAATTAATCACTTACTAAATCTTTTAGTTGTTGTTTTTCTGTTTGTTTTTGTTTGTTGTTTTTTTTTTTTGTTGTTGTTGTTTTGTCTACCATACTGTACCCCTGAACAAGAGAAACTTTTGCTAAGCATGCCATGCTATTTTTTTATGTGTTGCTATAATTTTATGAATAACATTTACCCCATCTGTAAGACATAAAGAGCCATGTCTGCCTCATGTAATATGGGGAGATTTATGTAATGGGCCATGCCTCCTTTATGAGCTGTGCAGTGCAATTCAAGTGTTACATGTCATTACTGCACCAAGCACCCAGGGAATGACCAAAGTGACCATAGGAAACAGACAGCCACTTCATAAAGGGATTACCTGCTTGTAGCACAAAGGTCTAGCACAAGCACTGGTTTCAGATAAATGATAGTGACATCAAGTACCCCCCCAGAACCAGTCCTACTACTTGTTGGGTCTCTGCTGAGCAGGCATTTTGTAAAAATAAAATTTGCTTAAGGTGTAAAAAGTCATATCAAGATTATCTTTACAGAGAGAAATACTAGCCAAGAAAAAATATTTGCTCAAGTGGCTGAGCTGAAAACCCAATTTGGATAAGCTGGCTCTTAACCCAGAACCTGAGCCCATGCTCAAACATACCTATACAGTGAAACCCAAGCCAGCTGGTGCCCGAGGGGATGGCCTTGTTGTCAGGATCTTGAGAGGGTTTCTGTCTCTGTCAGTGTCAGTCTTACTAGCTTTCCACAGCTAGTAGTGGAACATATTTGCATGTCCTCTGACAGCATCCTGCCTTACACAGCTCTCTGCTTTCACAGCATTGGCGATGTAAAGCAGGAGCCTGGGCAGCACTATGGATTGGAGCGAGTTACGGATGGCTCCGTATGCTCAGCTAGTCTCTGAAAGCTTCGAGGTTCAGGCCCCCTCAGAGGGGAAACGGAAGAAAGAGCTGTCCCACCACTGCCAAAACCTCAGAGGAGGACCACCCAGTGGAGTACAGTTCTGCTCAGATCCTCCTGGGGTACCAAGGTCAGAATCACCTTGAGAGCAGACTGATGTGTGAATGCCAGGTAAAAGAGCTGCCCAGATTAAGAAAATAAACTCAGTTGCTCAAATACGTGCTGTGGTTGTATAAACTCAGATGGAATGTCAAAGTATTCATCTCCTATCACTATGTTGTCTGAGTATCAAGCCACATAGTTAGACTGCCCTTAAAAGTCTCATATAGTTTACAGCTAAAAGGAGAAAAGATCTCTAGTATGTATTTCTCCTGATACCTAGCTTTTGACCTTGTAAGACCTTGTAAAGTCTGCCTGTGCTTTTGACCTGCAGAACTGTGAAATCATAAATGAGAATCTGAGGTCATCTGTTACACAGTAGTTTGTTCCTACAAACTTCTCCCTGACCCAGCAAAGTAATCAAAATGCTTAAAGAAGGTCACCTTCAAGCAAATTAACATAAAAGTAATGACTGTAAACACATCTGCTTCTGGGAAGCCAACCATGGCCAACCAGTGAGATCCACAAACAGAGTGAGCGTACATGAGAAAAGGAGATGGACCAGAGCTTTGCAATAACATTGCCTTGTCAGAGACATGAGCACGAGGGCAAGAACTGACTTGCAATTAGGCTGATCACCCATGCAGGAAATGCAAGCCTCTATAGAGCCTCTTATTTTTCTGATACAAACATTTAAAATGCATTCCTAGCAGCACCAAAAGAAAAGCTGCTTGGAGTCCACCTAGAAATGGTCCTGATTGTCATGCATCTATGAGGTGGTACACACACACACACACACACACACACACACACCTTTCAGCTAAGATAATCACCCCAAGGACATAAACTATGCCTTAGCGTATTGTTGCTGTGAACTAACATCAAGTCAGTCTCCAAGTCCTGGTGAGGCTATGCACAATAGACTCCGACTCTTGTGCTCTGTAGAGTTTTTATGGGCAACTTCCTAGTCTGTCTTAGTCTGAAAAAGCTGCTAAAATCTGTTCAGTATCATAGTAATACACACACACACACACACACACACTGACAGATGGGTGGTACCTACACAGGAGGAGAATTGGCTTGGAATCACTCTCAAGTCTCCTGCATAGAAGGCAAGAATTCTGCCACTAAACTATCACTACACTCATTGTCTTATAATTCTAGGTATTATTTAGATGAACAAAGTCTAATCATACTAGTATCAAATGGTAGCCCCTTAAGTTTAAATATTTCAACATGCATCTTTCATCCATTTAATATCTATTTGACTTTAACATTAGACACCTAAATGTTTCTTGATGATTCAAAACAATAATAAAAAGGTAAAGCAAAAGCTAATTCAAAGAGGTACATAAAGAAAGGAAAGAAATGGAGAAGACTACTGAAAGAATAAACAATAACCCTGACTAAATAAGGAAAGGTTGTTGTTTTTCTGCTCTGCAGAGCATATTCAGACTCACAATGACCCTATAGGGCAGAACTGGACCTCTCCTTTGTCCTGTGGAGCTGCTGATGGGATCAAATCCCCAATGGTTGGTTAACATTCAAATGCTTAATCAGGCATCACCACCACCACCACCACATTAAAAAAAAATGCTGCACTTCTGTTGCATGAATTCTAACTCATAGCACCTATATAGGATTTTCAGGGCTTTGTGAATCTTCATGGGAGCAGACAGCCTCATCTTTCTCCCTTGGGTCCACTGGTGGGTTTGATCACTGACCTTGTTCACAGGCCAACACCTGACAACGCTATCAAGGCTCCTTAAATAAGGTCATGGCCAGACTTACCTGCAGAAAAGTTTGAGGCTATTTGTGAGGAAGATGGGATGACAAGGTAGAAAGGGCACCCAGTGGACCCAGGGTCAAATTCTTCTAACTGCTAAGTATTATAATGCAGTCTGTGGGCAAGGGCCCTTGCTTTGGGAGACTCAATTCCTCCTCTATAAAATGATGGCAAGTATGGTTGTAAGCATTTCTTGGGATAATGTATACAGAAGGCCTCATAAAAGGGAATTTGAAGTTTTTTCCTTAGGCTCATTATGATCTATTAAGAAGCTTTCTCTTTTTCGCTGGCCCAGTCCCTGCCACACTGATTAGGTATATTTGGCCTGCCAAATGAGTCATCACTAGGAGCATGCTTAGTGGTGATCTCTCCAAAAAGTACAGATATTTTTCAGATATTGGAAGTCCTCAAAATAATGGGATAATGGTATAGACTCAGAAAAAAGATGTTTGAGTTCAAAACCTAGCTTCATTCTTTAATGGTTGGGTAAATTGAAAATCTTAGTGCGTTGATCACCTCATCAAGAAAATGAGGATAAAAATCACACTTAGCTCATAGAATTTTGTGAGGAATTAAAGGATTTATGGTAAGTAGGTGACTACTAGTACAGTGTCTAGCATTATGTAAATCACTCATAATGGTAGCTCCAGCCTTGTATGTGTAATGTCTCTGAGGAGTGAAAGAAGAAAGCTGGTGTCTGGCATGAGGAAGCCAATCATGAAAAAGCAGGCAGCAGGCAAAATTGTATAAGGCCAGTACTTAATGGGAAAAATGAATCTTGAAAAGAATAATAAACACCTATATAATATGTAGAGCCCTGTTGGCAAAGAGGGATAAACACGGTACTGCTGACCAAAAGGCCTGCCATTTTAATCCATCAGAGGTTTCTCAGGAGAAAAAGGATGTGATCTGTTCCCATCAATATTGACCACCACAGAAAGCTGATGAGCCCATTCTATTGTGTCCCAAGGTCACTATGATTCAGAATCTACTCAAAGACAGTGGGTGGGTTTATATAACGTTTAGGGTATGACGGGTTGACTTCTAACCAAAAGGTTGATGCTTCAAGTTACCCAGAGGTAACTTGGGGGATAGGGCTAATAATCCATTTCTGAAAAAAAAAATCAGCCATTGAAAACCATGTGAAGCACAGAACTGCCCTGACAACACACAGGGTTGCCTCTTTACAGAGTTACTAGAGTGCACAGATGTCACATTGAGGACTAAGCTGCATCTGGCCCAGGCCATGGTAACTTTGTTTGTTCATAAATATCAGAAAACTGGACACTGACTGTGGTGGTCATGTACTCATGTGTCAATTTCATAATTGGGACTCTAGGGGTGGAGTCTAGCCTGTCAATCTGGAGATAGCCAATGAGTAGCCAATGAAGCCTCTGTGTGGGCATGGCTTTCTCCTGAGACTTCTGGGAAGTCTCTTGGTATTTCCCACTTGGAAAAGAGAGACTGGAATGAGTCTCCAAAATGACGAACTACGACAAGACAAGACGGCAGCATGTGAGGAACTGGAGCAGCCGGAGGAGAAGCCACACGGCCTTACCCTCATGGAGCAAGACCTCTGAAGCTGGAGGAATCACAGAGACCCCTACCAGCGCTGAGATGCTTTTGCTGCTTCTACTGCCACTGGACACACAAGACTCTGCACCCACCTATGGCCGTGAGTCGGAAGGGGACTTTATGGACTGGTGTTGGACATATTGGCTAACATCGGACTTGTAACCTTGGACTGGACTGGATTGGGATGCTTTCTCAATATAAACCTTTTCCTTACATTCATATGCGTGTCTATGAATTTGTTTCTCGTCGACCCAGAATAACACACTGACTGAGGAAGGCTGTGGAAGAATGAATGCATTTGAATGATGGAGCTGACAAAGATTATTGAAAGTACCACACACTGCCCGAAGAATAAGCAAATGTCTTTGAAGAAGCACAGCCGAATGTTCCTGGGAAAGAGGATGGTGAGACTTCATTTCATGTGCTTTGAACATGCAATTTGGAGGGACCAGTCCCTAGAATCATCATGTTTGGTAAAGTAGAGAATTAGCAATGAAAAAAACCACCACAGGAAGACGCTCAATTACATTGATTGATATGAGTTGGTGTAGCATCAATATAAGTTGGAGCTGCAACAACATATTCAATCATCCTAAAAAAAAATTGTAAATTGCCAACTCATTTAACCCTCAAAAAAGCTTACAGGAGCAGATACAATTATTATTCTATTTCACACATGAGGAAACTTAAAGGCAGAAAGATTACATAAATTATTGACAGCACACACTAAGTGTTTTTTTTTTTTTTTTTTGGCTAGGCTCCATTGAGTTGAATAGTGATCTTATGCACAACCAAATGAAACAAACTCATGATCCTGCACCACCACTTGACTCTCAGTTTGTCAAACTATAGTGGCTTGTGGATTGCTATGATACTGGAAATGATGTCATGGGTCTTTGAAATGCCAGCAGGATCACTGTTAGTGAACAGGTTTCAGTGGAGCATCTGGGCTACGAATAGACAACAAAGATGGACTCAGCTCCACACTTCAGAACCACTAAAAACACATTACATCTAACAGTGAATTGGGATTCAATCCCTGGAAATCTGGTTCTAGAAACAGGGTTCTGAACCACATCCATGAAGTAGACACTGAGAAGGTACAGTGACTCCTTAAGCCTGTTCCTACCTTTCAAAGACATAGGACAGTCCTAAAGTTTTTCCAGGAAGTGAAATGGGAGCTCAGGCCCACTGTTTTTTGAAAGAGTGATCAACAAAATTTAGTTTGTGCCACCCTTAAAGAAATGGAATCAACCGTGAGGCTTCAACTAGAAAAACTTTATGTACTGTAGAATTATATCTCGTTTTATTTAAATTAATGGGGAACCACACATAAAACTTTACTCTAAACTCTTCGTTAGCTTTCTATTTGAAGCACCAGTTATGAATGCTTGAATGTTATTTAATATTGGAAGCAAACTTAGTCCTATCCTCAATGATACAGATGTACTAAGAATTGCATACAAGAATAATTCCATTTACTTTCCAACCCAAAACGAAAGACCGGGGTCAAGCTAACTCCTCAAGCTTCTCCCATGTAGACAGTCCACATTAGCTCCACCACTTAGAGGTTAGAGTCAAGTCCAGGGAGAATATCGTGTTTTGTGTTCTCCAGTTGGAAAAAGAGACTTCATAAAAATTAATTGGATCTATTTGATTAAATAAAAGAAATCAATGAAGAAAACGGTGATGAGAAACAGTCAAGCAGTGTCACAAATTTAATATCCTCAGATTTCCCTTCTCTGTTGACAATGATGAGAGAAGAAGGCACAGCCCTGTGATGTTTTGGTAGAGGGTAATAGATGCTAAAACTAGTATATAGAGAAGCAGTATACACTTTCTTCCTATAATCCAGGGATACTGGAAAGATGAAACTTCTTTTCTTACAATTATATTTAAATCAATTTTGCACATAAATTGAAGCAGATATAGTTAGGTACTATCTAATAATACTTAGTCGAGTGTATATTTTAGAATATAGTGTACATTTCTATGTGTGCAAAACAATAACACTTCAGATATGCTAAAACATTTTTAAATAGTAATATAGTAACAAAAATAGCAAATGTATATCAAAATATATAGCCCATTTATTATCATAAACCATTGAACACACCTCAACTTTTTTATATAATCAGCTTGTGGGGGATTAGTTCAGAACTATGGGTTGTACATAAGTCAAACATCCAGGACTGCCTGTATATAAAAATGATTCATTGAAATGAATTATTTTCATATTGAATGAATAGTTCACAAAGCAACATGAATCTCTACAGGTTGTTTTAAGTTATAAACTCCCAGAAAGCTCAGAAGATGCTAAATCCATTTATAGAATATTAATTAGCACAAAACTTCTCAGATCTATATTTATCACAGGAGTGAGAAGACAGGCACTCCCTACTAATGCTGGTTTCCATTTGATGCCCCAGCCTTGGCAGTTCAGTGTGACAGCTGTGAGGAAAACCTCTTGCCACCTGAAAAATCGATCAAACCTTATCACAAACCTCCTAAGTGACATGTTACTCCTTCTCTATGCAACACCTACTCATTTCACACCTACTAGAGAAAACTGTGTCTGAAAATAATATTTTTTTTCTGAGGGAAAAGTTAGAAATCAATTCCAAAACACTACAAATAATACTCATGTGCCATAATAAAATACCACTAATGGACACTGGTCTCAAGCACATCATGGTAATAAACATGAATTAGGGGACTTTCACTTGTAGTTAATGTTTTACTCTTAATGCTTAGGACAGAAAGAAAATAGGCACTTTATCCATTTCATCGTGTACACATCTTTCAGTCATTCCGTCGTTTTAAGCTCCATAAAGGCAGGTATTTTCTTGCCAACTCTGTTCACAAAATAAATAAATTCACTAATCAACTATGTATTAAGTGTCTACTAATTGTCAAGCCTCTCGATACTGTTATTAATTGTCGTTGAGTGAACTTCAACTCCTGGCAACTGCATGGCTTGTAGAGCAAAATGGCACCATATGGGCTCTTTTAACTGCAGTCTTAAAGGGAAGCAAATCGCAGGCCTAATTTCTGTACTATGGGGCCCTGGTGGCTTTAACTGCTGGGTTCTGATCTGTATGGTTGGCAGTTCAGAATCAACAGCAGCTCCACCTCCATGAGAGAAAGCCTGAGATTTCTACTCATGGAGTTATCTTCTTGGGAATCCATAGACCAGGGGTCCTCAAACTATGGCCTGAGGGCCACATGGGGCCCACTAAGAACATTTATCTGACCCATCTGGTGTTTTTGTTGCCGCAACCTGTCCTGCTTAGCAGCTGACTTGGCCAGGGCCTGCAGTGCGCATGTGTAGAATGTGCGCTGCACTCTCCGATTCTCCTCCTCCTCTCAGTCTCAGTGTAAACAGACGAGTCACACAGTCCACGAGTCACGAGCTTGCTTGTGCAGAGCATGCTGCTGCCTAGTCGGTTTTTTTCCCCCTATGTTGCAGTAATAGGGCTTTTTGTTTTTGTTTTCGTTTTTTGCTGTAAAGGGGGGAATTTTTCCCCTGAAGTTAGGAGGTGTTTTTCCTTTCTTTTTCTTTTCTTTCTTTCTTTTTTTTTGCAGATGCGGGTGTTTTTTTTGTTGTTTTTTTTTAAGTTAGGAGAGCCCTTTTTTTGAAGTTGGGAGAGTCTCTATTTTAAAAAGTTGCTTAGTTGCTTGGGAGTAGTTTCTAGGGGACTGCATCACAGTGTGTGTCAGGCAGGGTTCTCTTAGAAAAATAAAATCAGGACACTAGTAATTCTTTTTATATATTTATATATAGAGAAAGGTATATAAGATAAGAAAGAAACAGTTAACTATCTATAAAGCAGTACAGATTGCTCGGTGCAACTCACTTGCATGAGACAGCTAGAAGACTGTCCTTCAAGTGTTGAGGGCCATGGAGTAGTCATCTGTAGAACAATTCAGGCTATCTGTTCACAGGCAACAAACAGCAGTCAGCCAAATGACAGTCCAGCAGTCCCCAGCTCAAGAGATGTATATCCCAGGAGCATGGCACAGCAGGCCTTGAAGGAACCTCAACTCACAGCTCCACAGTCCATGATTAGGTGTCCCACGGGTAGTGTTGCTTGCAGGTCGAGGCACAGGACGAACAGGGCAGCTCTCTGGTCCGAAAATCCGGAAGCAAGCGAGAGGGCAGGACTCACTGAGCTCTTCCTAGCTCTGCCCTTCAATTAGTCCTGTGTGTTCATTGGCTGTGCCGTCACAGCAGACACACCAATCTTCTGTGGCCATGTTGGTATAACAAACCCACCCATCACACAGTGATAACCCAAATAGCACTCAGTGCTAATGCAAATGGTCAGTGCACAGTGTTATCACATGGGGGCCCAAAACCGGTAATCTGCCTAGAACCCCATGGGAACTTAATCTGGCTCATAGACAACCGAGTAGTAAGTAGTAACCCCAATGTAATTGACAGTAAATGGATGTATATTCAGATTGCTATTCAGTTGTGTATGATGCTATATGTTGTGTGCTGTGTAAGCACTGTTGCAATCTCTGAGCTGTGTGAGTTCAGCCATACAAGCATTAGATTCGGAAGAAAAAAGGCATACGTGCCTTCTATTTTACCACAGTGGAATCTGATTGCATGGATCTTCTTACCCAGAAGATCAGATTCCTGTGAGAGTTCACAGATCGCAGTATGGTTCGCACAGGATAGAGTGAACTGGAAAAGTGGTGGAGTAATTGTGCCAGTTTCCGCCCTGTACCAGCGTGAGCCTGAGGTAAAAGCAGAGTTCCATCAATATTGGCACTGCTGAGATTGAAATTATGTGGACTAGCAAGACTGCATTAATGGACACTGAGCAGACTGCATTGATTGGCACTGATCAGACTGCATTGATGGGCAGTGCAATCTATATGTCTCTGTGTGGGCAAAGTTTTACTGGTATGTTGTTTTTGTAGCATTGTGTATATATATATATATATATATATATACACACACACACATATATGTATTTTACTAATGGCAATTTGGAATCCCTAGGAAACAATGCCATCAAGAAAGAGAAAAAATTTAATCAAAGTATAGGATATTCAAAGAATAGTGTACTTATGATTACTTTTCATGCAGTACAAAGAAAGAGCTGTGTGTTTAATATGCCAGAGTATAGTGTCTATGTTCAAGGAATACAATTTGCATTGAAACTATCAAACTCAACATAAAGATAAATGTGATTGTTTGGACAGAGAAATAAGAAAAGATAAAATATTTTTGTTTATTTTTGTTTGTTTTTTTATCATTTTGAAAAGCTAAAATATTAAAACTGAAAAATAAATTGACAACTCAGCAAAAATACTTTGTGAAGCAGAAGCAGCTAAATATTTCATCACTGTGAGCAAGTTTTCAAGTTGCCAAACTAATAGCGTGCCCTGGCAAACCATTTATGGAGAGAGAATTTGTTAAAGAATGCCTTCTTTCTGTTGCCAAAGAGATGTGTCCAGAGAAGGCAGATTTATTTAATACAGTGAGTCTTCCAGGACCTACAATTACATGAAGGACTGAAGAAATGGGAGACAATTTGCATCAGCATTTGCAAAACTTCACAAAAAAATCTTTCCTATTTTTCCTTGGCACTTGAGGAAAGTAATGATGTTCGTGATTCTGCACAACTTCTGATTCTTATTCATGGGATGAATAACTATTTCCAAGTCACAGACAAGCTTGCTGCACAGCAAAGAATCAAAGGAACAACTACAGGAGAGAATAACTATGAAAAGGTGCCAAACTGTAAATGGTTTGGAGTTACACTGGGCTCAACTAGCCAGTGTGACAACTGATGGTGGGCCTACTGTGGTGGGGTCTAAGAAAGGAGTAATTGCTCGTATTAACCAAGAGATGGACAAACATAGCCATTCTCATCTAATAGCCATACACTGTCTCATCCACCAACAAGCGCTATGTAGTAAATCACTGAAGTGCAACTCTGTTATGAAAATTGTGGTATCATGTGTTAACTTTATTAGAACTAATGCACTAAATGACAGATAATTTCAGGAATTCGTGTCTGAGCTAAATGTTGCCTATGAAGATGTTCTGTACTACACATAAGTCAATTGGCTGAGTCGAGGGAGATTTTTGAAACATTTCTCTGACTTCCTTCCACAGATTACAGCTTTTCTGCTTTCAAAAAACAAAGAAGTACCAGAGCTCAATGATGCAGAATGGAAATGGCACCTTGACTTTCTGACAAATGTAACAGTTACTCAACAGTTTCACTTTGTAACTTCAAGGAAAGAGGACGCCCATCTGCGATATACAATCACATGTGAAGTAAAATTAGGCCTCCACATCAAACAATTGAAGGAGGAAAATTTTTGCCATCTCCCCACAACTCAAAATCTGTTAGTGGAAAAACTGTTGGTTACATTCTCAAACAAAACATGTGTAGATTCAGTGGAAAAGCTGAAAAAGAAGTTACAATTTAGATTTAAAGAGCTTCATCTCCATGAACAGGACATTGAGCATTTCCACAACCCATTTTCTATTGACATTGAAAATGTGCATACAATTTAACAAATGGAACTGGCTGAACTGCAGAATTGTGACTCTCTGAAAGACACAGTCTAGTGAAGCAGCCTTCCTAATTTCTATGCATCTCTCCCCTCTGAGACATACCCTAATCTCAGGAACCACACACTCAAAATGGCAACCATCAGTAGACTTTTTCCAGAATGAAACATCTGAAATCTCCAATCAGATCTAGACTAATTGATGCGCACTTGCATCACTTGTTATGACTAGCAGTGACAAATATGGAACCGGACATTGACTATCTCATTAGCCATTTTCATTTTCATTATCTCAAAAGCAGGCCCATAATTCCCATTGAAAGACTGGTAAATTTGTTGATTTAACCTTACTTGTTCTTCATTTTAAATATTGTATTTTATCCCATTTTGGTTTTTTACTTCAAAATGAGATATGTGCAGTATGCACAGCAATTTTTTCACAGTTTTGTTTTTTTTTAAACTATAGTCCGGCCCTCCAATGGTCTGAGAGACAGTAAACTGGCCCCCTGTTTAAAAAGTTTGAGGACCCCTGCCATAGAGCACTGACTTAAAGAGAGTTGAGTGATAGCTTTCATAGTACTGCTGGGATGAACATAAAGAATTGTGTCACCTGGGGCCTTGTCAAAGTTCCCAAGGACATATAGAAATAGTTGCTGCAGACTATAAAGGACACTACACCCAGCACCCCGTCCATATATCCAAACCCTTCCTTGACATGTATATCCAGTTTTGCATATAACATGCCTATGCAAATACTGCATACAAGCATAAAATGTACATACATGGCAAACTAAATCATCTAAACTGTTTGCAAAAATCATATAGTATCTGCATTATTTGCATAAACACACAGCACTGGGCTTCTAAACCCTAAAATGGAAAAAGTAGAGCTTATTAGCTGCAAAATTGCCCTCCCATCCCTTGTCCAAGAGCAATCCAACCTTTGTCTTTCTTGTCTCAGCTAATGACACTACCATCCACAAAAACCTAACTTCATGCTAAGTCCCTTCAGTTTTATCTGTGAAATACATTTATCATCAATTTTTCCTTACCATAATAGCCTAAGCCAGCATCATCTCTCTTATGGGCTACCATATCAACCTTCTAACTGGTCTCCCTGCAGTGATTTCAGAGAGACCATTGTAACCTCTATCATTCAGACAGACATATCTCTTTAAAGCATAAACTAGGTAATTCTATACCCCAATTTAGCGTTCTTTTCATTATACTGAGAATGAAATCTAAAGTCCTTATTGTGGACCACAAGCCCGGCAAGCTCTCCCTCTGGTTTACCTCCACCCTATCACACAGCCTTTTCCTTTCTGCCCATTAGGCTCCTGGGCTGTTTTTCCACTTCTTTAAATCTGCAAAGGTGCTTTCACATCAGGTCCTTTGTAGATGCTTTCCCATCACTAGAAATGTTTTTCCCCCAAAGGGTTCAGGTCTTCCCATGGTTTAGGTCTTTCTTCAAATCCCATCTTCAGGAGGCATTCCATGTTCACTTGATCTTTATTGCTGACTCTACATTACCATTGGTACTTATAAGTATCTATTAGCAACTGAGAAGTCTCCATACAGAGACAAGTCTGAACCTTTTTCCCATAACTGACAACTAACATAAGAGCTGACAGAATTGCTTCACCATCATCCATTAGACTCCCTTCTCATTTTGGATCATCTATTATTTTCACACAACTAGATACTTTACCCATCCACAAATGTTTCAGCTTCACTTTGATTCTACAGCCTCTGAGATAGAATTACTTTGGATTGTGAATAAAACTCCCTCCCTTAAATCAATGCTGACTCATAATGACCCACTGTGGGTTTCTGAGGCTATAATTGTTCACAGAAATGGAAAGCTCAGTCTTTCCCCCAAGGTGTTGCTGGTGCTTTTGAACTGCCCTCCTGGCAGATTGCAGCCTATTCAGTAACCACTACACCACCAGTGCTTGTGAATAGTTGGACCTTACTTGGTGGCCCCAACTCAATCCTCTTATAGGGAGGGAATCCCCTTCCCTAATAAAAAGGTAAAACTCAACCATCTCATTCCTATATGCACAGTATACTGTTGTTGTCGCCGTCGTCATCATTGTTGTTGTTAGTTGGCTATAAATTCAACACTGGCTCATAGCAACCCTGTGTGAAATAGTTGAACTTCCCCATAGAGTTTAATAGGTTGAAATTTTTGTTATAACAGGCCGCCTGTTCTTTTCTCCCACAGAGTTGCTGCAGAGTCCTAACCTCAAACCTTTTGACTGGAAATTGAACTCTGTAGTCATTGCCCCACCAGAGATTCTTCACATAATAGGAGCTGATTGCCATAGTTTCCATCTGTGGAGTGGTTGATAGCTTCAGACTGCCAACTTTTTCGTTAAGAGACAAGCACATGATCTACCAGACTCCTTCAATTTTATTCACACTCATGATTGGAAGCCACCCAATACCCATCAGCTGTAGAACAGATGAGTAAATTTTGGAATATTCATGAAATAGGAAACTAATAAGTAATCCTATGTGTGACAACATGATGAATGTTACAAATGATGTTAAGCAAAAGAAACTCACTGCCATTGAGTTAATAAATAAATTTTTTTATGGTTCCGTATATAGAAAATCCCAAAACAAGGAAAATTCAACTTCAGCTAGTATGGTTAGGACTGAACCTGAAATGCTTAAACCTTAAGCACGTGCAATGAAGCACTTGCCATAAAAATGTGGAATGTGCTTCTCTTTGGCACAGAAAAGGAACATACAGGATGTCTCTAAGGAGGGCATTCATTTTTATTTCTCTAATTGGGTGATTACACATGTTCATTTTATATTTCAAAAATTTACATATTTATATTTTACATATTTTTCCTATGTCTCATCATGTGTCATAGAATTAAACCCTACTCATCTAGTATATGTTCAATATGAAAGTATAGAAACATATTGTAATATATTTTATCTACATGTGTTACCATGTAATTTTTCTCTGTTTAGGAGAATTTGTGGAAAACTTATTGAAACAAAAAACTAGTTATTGGTTCTGCTGAGCCAGTGCAAACAGCTGCATGCTACCACTACCTCTTATCCTCTTTCTTCTCTATCCCCAACCCCGCATTTTCCAAATCTCTGATCTTAATTTTACCCCCAAAACTTCAGAGACATAAAGCCCCTTCATTCCTTTGCCCTAATGATTGTTTAATTTATAGTTTGCTTAATTTATTCAACAACAAGTTATTAAATCCCTACTAGGTATCAGACACGGTGGTTAGACTACAAGGGTTAGATAATAAGATGCACTATCCTCAGCTCAAAATGTGAGGATAGGGAAGAGGTACAGATGAGTAACTATTGCAGTACAAATGTTTTTGTTGCTGCTGCTGTTGTTACAAATTGATTATGACCTATACCAATCTTATGCACAACAGAAGGAAACACTGCCTGGTCCTATGTCATCTTCACAACTATTTCTGAGCATGAGTCCATTGTTGCAGGCCCAACAGGATGCTAATCCATCTTGTGAGGTCCATACTCTTTTTCATTGAACCTCTACTTTTCTAAACCTGATACCTGTGGCAGTCACCTAATCTAGTGTCAATTTGAGGGTTAAGAGTTTAGAGGTGTAGTCTAGTCTGTCAATCTGGAGATAGCCAATAAAGTCTCTGTGTAGGATGGCCTTCTCTGTTTAAAAGGATTTGTTGAAAACTTACTAAAACAAAAAATTTGTTAATGGTTCTGATAAATGTGATCATTTCTTCTCAGAGGCAGGAGATACCATCTCTGAGCTTTGTGGGTCTGAAGAGGACTTATAGACTGGAATTTCACAAATGGGCTGATATTGGACTTATGGCCTTGGACTGGACTGGAATGTTTTCTCAATGTTCCATTGCTCTTATATTTAAAACTCTTGCTTGTACACATATGAGTGTCTATGGATTTGTTTCTCTAGTTTACCAGGACTGACACAATACCCTTCTCCAAGGACTGGTTTCTCCTGATTACACATCCACACTATGTAAGTTAAAGTGCCACCATCCTTGCCTCCAAGGAGTATTATGGACATATTTCTTCCAAGACAGATTGGTCTCTCCTTTTAGCTGTCCATGGTACTTTCAATATTCTTCTCCAGCACCACAATTCATAATGCAAACACTATAATCTGTTGTTGTTAGCTGTCATTAAATCAGTCCCAATGCATGAACAGCCAGGCCTGCACCATCACCAACCTCTTCAATGATTGAGTTGTAGAACTAGATTGCTAGATTTTCCCCTACTCTGTCTTGGTCTAGAAGCACTACTTAAATGTGGTGAGCATCATAACAACATGCAGAACTCCAGTGACAGATGGGTGGTAGCTATACATGAGGACCCCTGGCTGGATATGACACCCAGTGAGTATTCTACCATGGAATTCTACCACTACCTGCATACAGAACAAAGGTATGTTCTAGGACTTGGGAATACCTGGTGTTTCCTGGAGAGGCAAGATGCAAAATAGAATCTGAAGATAATAAAATATTTGTCAGATGGAAACAAAGAAGAAAAGTAAGGTGATGGTTCCAAAATATTGTAGATAAAGGTAACTGGATGTGTGAAGACCCGGGGCTGATGGATTAATATTCTGAGGATATTCTAGTTGGCTAAAAAAAAAAAAAAAACCTTTGTGCGTGGGACTGTGGCCCACTGGGATGGAGCTTCAATTCCAGCAGCGGCTCCACAGGAGCAAACACTGGTCTCCTACTCCCACCACCAGATGGCAGTGATGCCCAAAAACAAAACAAAAAAACTAATCAAACAAACAAAACCAATGCAAAATCAATTACTTTTCTAAGCTTGTGCCTTCCCATCAGACACCATCTGGTGTCTGAGCTTGTGCCTTCTCATCAGACACCATCTGGATATTTTGCTATCATATTGCAGCAGCTTTTGTCCTACCTTTCCTTTGGGTCCAAAGAAGCAAGTCATCATAGCTTGTCTTAAAGCCTGACATTCTTCATGAGGAGTGGAACATACTAATATGGCCCATACTTGTGAGTTTTGTAGTTCCATTTGGCCTTTGCAATTGACACAGAAGAGAAACTGAGTACTGTGAGCAGTGTTGGTTGATGTCAGAATGGGGAGAAAGAGTGGGAGAGAGGAGACAGGTCTGATCACAGAAACTGGCCTTAGATTGATATGAAGTTGGATTCTCCTTCCTCTTTGTGTAGTCAGAGGAAGTCAGACCTGATCCCTACACAATTTCCTAAGTCACAATAGAGAATGTCTCCCTTTGAGAGGAATTTTGAGACAAGAAAAAATTGGACTTTGGGGGAAAATATATTCCTAGAGATAGTGTCAGAGGACATTGAATGTACTTGTTTACAAAGTTTGTAGATGGATATCATTCAAAACAAGTTTTAGTGTTTGTGCTCTATACTCAATTGCAAATAAATGAAAAAGTTTCCAAGCTCCTGAGATCCCTTTAGTTAAGTGGAAAATTCTACGAAAAACAAAAGTGATACTATCAAACTCACATACCAGTACAAGCTGATTAAATGATAATACTAATCATGCTGATAAATGCTAGACTGTTAGAAAGGGCATCCACGGTGCTAATAGTAAATAAAGAAATGGAGGCTATAGATGTTATTTGTGAAAAGTATATTTCAAAACAACATAATTTTCAATAAAAAAAGTTACTTGGGGAAGGGAGGAAACGAGCTGATACAAGGGTTGAAGTAGGAAGAAAATGTTTTGAAAATGGCAATGGTAATGTAAGTATGCTTGACATGATGGATGGATGGATGGATGGATGGATGGATGGATGGATGGATGGATTGATGGATGGGTGGGTGGATGGTTGGATGGATAGATGGATGGTGATAAGACTTGTTTGAGCCTCTAATAAAATTATTTTAAAATAAGTTAAAAAAATTTTAAAGAATGTTACTTAGTTGCTGAGCCCCAGTAGCAAAGTGGTTGTACGCGGGACGGCGGCCCACTGGGATGGAAGTTCAAGTCCAGCAGCTGCTCCACAAAAGCAAAGGCTGGGCCTCCTACTCCCACCACCAGAGGGCAGTGATGCCAAAAAAAAGAATGTTACTTAGTCATTCATTCACTGTTGATCATTCTGCAAAGATCAACAAAGAGTAGCACAAACTTAACCAAATCCAACGTATATCAACCTCAGAGTGAATTCAGAGAATCAAAGCTCAATCAAAAGAATCCAGAGAAACTACATAACCTACAGTCACTTTTGATAAGAAAAGCAAGAGAAGAGCAAGTCAATTTCAAAAACAACCTAAAACATGCTTGGGATTCTCCATACTGCTAGTTCTAGCTCATGACAACCTGTGTGTGATAGTAAAGCTGTGTTCGATAGGATTTTTAAAAAATGATTTTTCAACCATAAATCTCCAGACATATTCTGAGGCACCTCTGGTTGGACTCAATCTTCCAACATTTTCATTAATAGCAATGGTATCACACATTTGCACCATACCAGGCCTCCTTGCGCTCTCACTGCCCCCCAATATACATTTACACTCACTTTCCCAGACCCTGCTTGTCTAACTGTTCCACAATGTCTCATCTACTTCACTCTAAGCACTCTACGTAGTCAATATTTCCTAAATGCACTCTATCAAATTCCTACTTATATATGAAGATACTTTTACAGTATCTTCATAAAACAAAAGTTTGCTTAGATAAGTGAATGAGTTTTTCTTCTATTTATTTTATCAAGCAGAATCCAGTAAGTCAAAGTTGTTTATATGTTACTTTCACCTTCTGGTCTCACAACAAATCTGTGTTCATCTCATTTCCATAGACATCTGTTACAATAGCCTTTGAAGAGAAATAGTATAGTAACACCAAAATGAGAAAAAATACAAACATGTATTAATAAGTGGAATTTGGAATGAATGAAGCATTGATCTTAGAAAATTGGAATTCATCAAAAATTGAATGCAATACATAAACATCTATATCCTAGGCATTAGGGAATTGAAATAGACTGGTATTAGTCATATTGAATTAGAGAGTCATATGGTTTACTCTGCCAGGAGTAACAGGTTCCAGATAAAAGTTGCTCAATTTGTGGTCAAAATGATATTTGAAGATCCATCTTAAAGTACAATAGTTTCTGTGAGAGAATAATAGCTACCCTCAGACAAGGGAATCCAGTCAGTACTAATATTATGCAAATCTACACAATAAACTTTAAAGAATAAATATACTGAAATATTGAATGATGCAGGAAACATCAAGTCAAAATTGAAAGAATGCACAAGTCACTGTATCAAAAAGAATCAGTCAGCAGTCTACCATTTCAGAAGGTAGCATGTGAGCTATGTGAGCATGTGATCAATGGTGCTGAGGGTGTCCAAACCACATTGAATGCATTAGCCAAAAACAAGTCTCCAGGAATGGACAGAATGCTCATTGAAATATTTTAGAAAACTGAAGAAACACTGGAAGCATTTGTTCATCTATGCCAGGAAATTTGGAAGACAGCTACCTGGACAGCTGGCAAGAAGAGATCCATATTTGTATCCATTCCAAAGAAAGATAACAGGGTGCTCACATGATGGCACACAAGTCAGGAAATTAGGAAAGCACAATAATTCAAATATTGATTCCTTTTTCATCTATTTTATTCAATGTCTAACTTCCCCATGTGTGCCCATGAGACAACTGAAAATACCATTCATGGCTTGGATCATGAGCACCTTAATACTGAAAATAACACTCTTGCTGTTCATCACTTGAGAGAAGTCTTGTGCAACAGATTTATCTAACACGATCCATCATTCTGTCTCTTGCCTCTTTCTCCATGAGCCTTGATTGTGGACACAAGCAAGACTGTTAGCTTCAATCTGTTCAATCTGTTCTCCAGTTATCATTATGTGATGTATTCATTCAGTTGTAGGGATTTTTTATATATTTGCACTGAGTTGTAATCCATACTGCAAACTACAATTTTTTATTGCAGGGTCTCCATTATCAAGTGCTTCAAGACATCACTTTAAGAAAGCAAGGCTGTGTCTTTCACATATCACCAAATTGTTTATAAGGCTTCCTCTTTCTTCTTCATGTACTCCAGATTCTCAAATTATTTGTTCAGCATGGAGATTGAATAATTATGGTGATAGGATACATTCCTGACACATACCTTTCATTATTTTACATCATGCAGCATTCCCTTGTTCTGCTTGTATAACTACCTCTTGATCCAAATATAGATTCCATGTGAGCACGATTAACTGTGGAAGTCCCAGTCTTCTCAAGGTTATCCATAACTTATTATGACTCACACAGTCTAATGTCTTTGGATAACCAGTAAAACACCAGTGATGTCCTTCTGGTATTCTCTGCTTGTAGCCAAGATCAGTCTGACATGAGCTATCCCTTATGCCACATACTCTTCTGAATTTGGGCTGAACCTCTGGAAGCTAATCAGTGTACTGCTGTAACAGTTGTTGGGTGATCTTCAGTAAAAAGTTTAATTGCATGGGACATTACTGATATTGTTCTATAGTCTAAGAACTCTGTGGGGTTACCTTTATTTCAAATGGGTACAAATATGGATCTCTTTCAGTCAGTTGGCCAAGTATCTGTCTTCCAAATTTCCTTTTTAGAGTCCCATTTAAATCTGTGCTCTTTCTGAGATGTCTCTCTGTTTACTCAGGATTCATCTCTATCTATAGCACTAGACACAAATCTACAACTGAGAAACTTGATAGATTGGGAAGAAAACCAGATTTAAAAGCTGAGGCCATCATCACACCTGCATGTTTAAATTCAAGAATATAAAATCATAAACCCACTTGATAAATAAAAACAATATCTATGACATCTTGCAATCATAAATTGTCAGTCATGAGTACTGCCGTGTTATTTTCCATTTGATATTCCCAGCTGACAAAGAAACTCCTAAAGAGTTCTCTGCCCTCTAATTTTTAAAAACTGCTTGTGAAGTAATTTGGATCTGAGGCAATAATTCATGTGCTGACAGAAAGTTTGTTTTATCTGCACCTGTGTTCAATGTTTATCTGATTTTATGGGTCAACACTGTTGATACTGTGTCTCAAATTCCCGCAGGGTCCCCAAAGCACATAAATATAGATGCTGGAGAAGAAAAGAGCTTTAGATGAATTCAGATAAACCAATGCATATTGCTAAGTAGAATTCTCAATGGTCAATATTCTTTCTGGGTCCATGAAAGCTTCATAGACAAAGACTTCTTAAAATTCAGTTGCCAACTGAGCCCCAGTGGTGTTGTGGTTGAGTACAGGACTGTGGCCCACTGGCATGGCGGTTCAAATCCAGCAGAAGCTCTTCAGGAGCAAGGCTGGGCCTCACTCCCACCAGAGGGTGGTGATGCCCTCATATGCATTTCCACAGCATGAAAATTAAACTTTCTTCAGCCTCCTTTACTAGCTGCATGAACAAAATCTCTAGTCCTAGTCTGCTTTTCTCTTCCCTTTCTTCCAAAGCCCTCTTCCAGGGAACTGATCACTTAGCTCATCAATATCTAGTCCTTAGGCTCTTTCTGTTGTTTCTGTTAAAAAAAACAATACTAACACTTACATTATGTGCCAGGCCCTTCTCCATTCCAACCATTTCACCTATCTTAAATCATTTAATGTTTACAACAAAATTGCTATTCATGTTAGGTGCCATCAAATCAATTCCAACTCACAGTGATCCTATGCCCAACAGAATAATCAATTCCAACTCACAGTGATCCTATGCCCAACAGTCACCATCATAGTTCCTACATTGAAGGCCATTGTTGTAGTCAGTGTGTTAATTCATATCATTCAGGATCTTCTTTTCTGTGGACCATCTACCAAACATGCTGTCCTTCTATAGAGACTGGTCCCTCCTGATAATATGTCCAAAGCATATGAGAGGAAGTCTGCTATCCTCCCTGGTAGGGAGCATTCTGGCTAGTTTTCCCAATGCAGATTTGTTTGTTATCTCCAGTCCATGGTATAGTTAGTATTCTTTGCCAACACCATAATCCAAATGCATCACTTCTGCAATGTTTCCTATTCATGATGCAGCTGTCAATTGTATCTGAGGCAATTGAAGATACTATTGTTTGGGTCAAGTACATCTTTGTCCAAAAGCACTTTGTTAAAAAGTAATTTTTAACACTACAGAAAAAATAGGGCATAGAACTATCGGTACCTCCATATTACAGGCGAGGAAACCAAGCACATAAAGGCTGTAAGAGAGAGAACCAGGATTCACATTTGGGCAGTAAGTCTCTGGCAGCTTACACTTCCTAAATTTCCTAGATTTCATGCGCAAACTGAAGCCTTAAACCTCAGACAGTGTTTATTTTTGGTTTTGTACAAATTGTGCTTTCAGGTGTAATAAACCCTTATGAAATCAACGTCTAGTTTGCTTTTCTTTTTCTTCTGTACATGGTCTTCTTTCATAAAAATGTTGCTTGATCAAAATTCCACAGATGTCACCATGAGTGGGTCAATGCACATGAAGAAGAGAAATATTTGTTTGCCATTTTCAAGAATCTTTCCTGGACTTATCCCATCTCCAACTGAGAGATAGATCCTCTCTCAGAGTTCACAAATAAAAGTGTGACACAGAAGAAGGAAAAAATTTTATTCTGGATCAGACCACAGATTGCTCTGTGCAGTATTCTGCCTTCTGACTGACCCAGAAAGATCACTTTATAACAGATTTTTGTAGCTACACCCATCACCCATACTGCCTTTAAGTAATGGGTCTGCATCTTTTGGGAGCTAATCAGTACAATCAAGTTTGAAATTTCTATATATTTCTCTAAGGAACATTAGTTCTGAGTTTAGTGTCAAGATATACTCTCTGCTTCTGATATAATCCTATGATCCACTGACTAAGCTCTGTTTGCTTCTGTCCTGTGATTCAGCAAACATGTGTTGTGCTGTAGGATATCACAAAGAACAATATAAAGAATGTCCTCTGAGGGTATTTAAACACCAATGTCAGGCATAGCTAAGCAAAAAGTAAATTCTTCAATTTGGATTATGATGAGTGCTATGAAGAAAGTTGGAATCCAGGATGATGCAAACAGTTAATGTAGTTGGCTACGAATCAAAAGATTGGAGGTTCAAGGTACCCGCAGGTACCTTGGAAAATCTACTGCTTAGAAATCAGCCATTGGAAATTTTCATGAGTGATTGAGCTCATGGTAGAGGTAGGCAAGTGGGGAGAGAGAAAGAGAAAGCGAAGTAGACACAGGAGAAAATATTTCATATTTGGTTATCCAGGAAAGTTTCTTTGAGAAGGTGCCACTTAGCTGAGATCTACCTTCCTCAAAGAGAGCATGCATATTCCAGGCCAAGGAAATAATGGATTACAGAGCCTTCCGAAAGAGACACTAATTTTGGGGGTTTCACCTGGATTTTGTAAACCATATTACCTCTATTTTTCTGGACTAAAGAATGCAATTCACATTTTTGAGGTAAGTTTCTATCCCTCCTATCACTCTACTTGCCAAATTTTCAGGATTGTTGTGCCTTGGTTCTTTCTTAAGCACTTCTACTGGGGGCAGCTGTAGTCATCCAGGATTACCCGTTGATGATTAACACCAAGAGATCCAGGAAAACAGACTTTGTAAGTCAGTCAGCCATAACATTCTTGTTAAATAAGGCTACAGGAAATGTAGCATAGCTTTGGAGAAGCTGGGTTTTCCTTCATGCCTGTGCAACACCTTGTCCAGTCCCTCACCCCATCTCACCCTGTCTATTGGTGACACTATTCATGATGGGACAATATTCACCCTTCACTATGCCTGATAGCTGTGTGAGTAATAGTTTTTCTTAATCAACTGCAAGTCAATAGCTATTAAGGATTATTTGGTTTCAATGAAGATAAGGTTTAGGCTAGTTTCAATCATGGAGAACTCATGCTTTTGGGGTAATCTAATGAAAAGTACAAAATACAATAGGAGACCTAAATGCTAGTCCTGGCTTGATTTATTTATTCAGCAAACACCTATTTATACCCTTTATATGCCAGGCCCCTTACCACTAAGAGTGGGGTTTTGTTTATTTGTTTTGATGATATTGTTATTTATTAGCTTGGGTGAGTGGCTAAGTTGCTCTCTGCCCACTTTTCTTATCTACACTGATATTTACAGACAGGTTATTGCACCATATAATCTCTTATGAATTTCAAATGTCTTTGTTTCTAAATTCAAATCTAACCTCCCTGTTGTTTCTCAATCATACTTGTTCCTAATTAAGCTGAATTTGTCATGTGGAAATGATTAAATAAAGGAAAAGTCTGGTCATATTTTCTAAGACATTAGTATAGTTCCATTGATTCAAAAGAGAAAAAAAGCAGCAATCACTATTCTTGAAATCTAGAGGGTGGTTTGAAAGAAACCCTACTGTCATCAAGTGGATCTAACCACAGTAACCCAATAAGGGATTTTTGAGGCTCTAAGTCTTTATGGGAGCAGACAGCCTCATCTTTCTCCCATACAGCTGCTAGAGGGTTTCAACAGCCAATTGTGCAAGTAGCAATCAGGTAGTAATACTTACCTGACATCACCACCAGGGTTCCTCATTATTAAGAATAACAATAACAACAGCAGCAACAAAGTATGTGATATATATTTATAAGTCAATAAAAATGTAAAATATTATAAATGGACTCAAACCTAGTTTCCTCAAGAAGAAAAATCAACTATACAAACAATGAAAGTTAATTAAAAATTATAAAATCCTAAGATACATGGACAGTGTAAAAGGCAGGTGTGGCATGCACCTAAATTACTGGTAAAATTACATATTCTTTCTGAAGAATAACTTGACAATATGGGATAAAGATCATAAAATTAGCTTTATAGCTAGAGTACAATGATAGTCTTACTAACCTGTGCTATTCGACCTCTTGATTAGACTAAACCATTCAACTTGCTTCAGCCAATGAGCATACATTTTTGCTCTTTTAGCTATGCCATCATCAGCACACACCCAGGAGGCATGTAAGACTCAGGAAAAGGGGAACCACCAGCTTTCCAGTGGATCTGGAAATTTTCCTGAAGTGAGGAGAAGGAAAGAGGAGGGCAGGGAAGCTAAAAGTAGCTGGAGTTTGCAGGACAAAATCAGAGAAAAGCTGCACAGGGAACTTCTGCCTCTGTCTTCTGATGACTATTACACAGCACATGAGTATGAGGATGCTACGAGAGGTCTGGGAAACAACCACTCAGAAGAACCACAGAAAGCAATCGCAAGAACTTGTACAGGGTCAGGGTAGTGCCTGCTCTCACAAACTACAGTATAAATCTCATTATTCATGGGACTCCGCAGTGCATAATTAGAAAGGCTTGGCCTGAACAGTGTGACAAAATCAGCCCTGGATTAAATATTGCCCTATTCTCATCTAGCAAAGCTATCAAAAGCTCTATGTCTGAGCTCTCATCAAAACTCCTGTTTCACATCTCACTCTTCAGACTGATGACAATAGTATGCATATAGTATGTTGACAATCTCCTGCATTAATGAGGAAACAGAGCAGCAAAAGCTAGAGCATTCCTTCCCTTGAAGGTCTCTGGGTACCTCCTGGAAGCTGGAACATGGTATCTCACAACCTCTGTTCCCTCTGCAGGGGATCTGTGGCGAGTGGCTGTAAGGGGCTACCTCTGCAATGTTCCCAGCCTTAGGGAAAACTTGGGCAACAAGTCAGCTGAGGTCTTTCCTAGATTCCTGGGTCCCATATGACCAGAGACCCTGCAGCTCAAAATTGCTATTGGATGAGAAAGGAGAAAAGAAAGACACAATGGAGAAACTGTATGGAAAAAAATGTGTGTGTGAATTTAATGAGACCTCAAAGTAAACCAATGTGGGACTGAAGTCACCTTTAAGAAGTGCTGGGCAGACTTCCAGCATGTCTAGAAACTTCCAAGCCTCCTTGGTTCACCAGGTCCTGAGGATTGAGCTGAACTCTAGATCCTGAATGCAGGACTCCTAGGGTAAGAGTGGAATCCTGGAGACAATTCCATGAGGAAACTTTGACCTACCATTCCAGGAAGGTGAAATGGTTGAATCTTGGGTCCTCTGGTCACATAGCCCAACTCTATCCAGCTTTGTCTTTTCCAAGCTTTCTCTTCTGCAGAGGAGTAATTCATAACTGGAACCCATCATAGCCATGAGCATATCAATAAATCTTATCTGTAATTATCTTTATGATCATATTTGATTTTTTAAAGTTTTAATTTAAAACAAATAATAAAGCTCTTTCTTTGTACATGATGTTGATTCTCACAGAACTGCCTAGACTTTGGTCCTAAACCCTGTCAATAACTGAGAAGTGATATGTTCTAGGGGAAAGTGTTATATTAAATGGGAAGTAGGGATGTAGAAGATATTAAAATGATTTACTTATTAAATCTAAACCATAAAGATATCTAGAAAATCTCCAAATATCTGGAAATTGAAGATGCTTCAATCAGATCAAAACTACTAACTAGAGACCATTCAGATAAAAGTTAAGGGTTACTAAGGATTTAGTACTATTTGTCCACTATCATTACTATAATTTACTATTACTGTTTTACATTGATTATTTCACTTAATTATCACAAAAATCCTGAGGTATTATTCATTAACTTGTAGATAAAAATTTTCAGAACTTGTAGATCAAAAAAGCTAAATGACTTGCTCCAAATCACACAACTTATTAGATGTAAAACAGGAATTTAAGAACAAATATTATAATTTATTTAGGGAATAGTCAAGGAAATTTCATAGTTGAATATAGATCTATATCTTGAGGAGGTACTAACATCCTGCAAACTTCCATAAGAGGAGCATTTTCAATGCTATGGGAAATTTAAATTTCACAAAGACTATTCTATCCAACCACCACTTTCTGTCACCATGGTGGCTGCAAACTATGTCACTGGTATTTCAAATACCAACAGGTCACCCAAGAGAAACAGGTTTCAACAGAGCTTCCAGACTACAGACAGACTATGAAGAAGAAATAAGCTGGCCACTGCACAGGAATTAGCCACTGGCAACCTTGTGGAGAGCATTAAAATAGTGACAGGGAAAACCAAAAGACTAGGAGAAGAATATTGTCAGGGAGAGTATAAGCAGAGGAAACCCTCAGGTCCAAATGCACTCAAAATATGACTGAGAAAGAGCTGCCTTCTCAAAGCAGAATTGACCATAATGACAGGAATGGAGTGAAGACTGAGGGAGTACATGACTCCAAAAGAGAAGATACAGCTACAAACATATACTAGGAATTGGAACTTAGCATATACAAAGTAGATGAGTAGCTGATACCAAGGGCTTAAGTAGAAGGAGCATTTTTCAAGAACGATGATGGCAACAAATGTACAAATGTGGCTTGCACACAATAGATGTTCTGTACTGATTGTGATAAGAGTTGTATGAGCCCCCCAATAAAATGATTTTTAATATATATATATACACACAAAGTAAGAAAATTGGAAGACTTCAAAAATGGAACCTATAAAGGTTGATATCTTGGGTCTCAGTAAGCCACAATGTAATGGCATTAGCGATTTAAATGCAAAAAATCATAAGGTTTAATATACTAGATATAACAGATTGAAGAATAAAGGGATTGCACTCATTGTCAAAAAAGGTTATTTCAGGCTCTATCCTGATGAAAATGCTGTGATAGGATTGTATCTATTTGTCTTCAAGGTAACCCAGTCAATACAACTATTATTCAAATGTATGCACTAACCATTAAAGCAAGTGATACAAATATTGAAGAACTCTACCAATGTCTTCAGTCTGAAACTATCCAACATGCAATCAATGTGCATTGATAGGGTGCATAAGCAAATGTGGTGAAGAAAGTGGAGCATACCTGCCTATCAAAAGATTTATCATCTGGGATCTGAAAGGCTTGAAGATAAACAAGCGACCATCTAACTGAGAAGCAACAAATCCCACACGGAAGAAGCACATCAGTCTGTGTAAGCCTGAGGTGTCAATGGGATCAGGTATCAGGCATCAAAGACTCAAAACAAAACAAAAATCATATCAATGTGAATGAGGGGGAGGACAGAGTGGGGACCCAAAGCCCATCAGTAGTCAATGTGACATCCCTTTTCAGAAGGGTCACAAGGAAGAGATGAGCTGGTCAGGGTGGAATATAGCACCAATGAAACACAACTTTCCTCTAATTCTTTACTACTTCCAACAAGTGTGGAAAGCTTGTTTGGTTTTATTCCATATTTTTCTTCCACTGTATCTAGGACACTTCAAGAGTAGTTGGTAGCAGTAGCAGGGTACCAGAGAATCTTCAGATCTCAGAATCATTGAGACTGAAGTTCATGTGGTCCATTAATCTTTTAGACAAATTATTTTTAGTATCTTTGATTTTTCTTACTCTTCTTTGGTCCAGACCTGGAGCAACCAATAGTTGCATGTGAGAGGGGCCAATCACCATCTTTTAAGACCCAGTTTCCACTCACCAAAAAACGATATTGGACATTGTGTTTTGTGAACTATGTTATGCAATTGACCAAAAGAGTTACAGTATCTTCCAAGATTATGGTTATGAGTCCATCCACAGGCCCAGGGATATAGTCCCTTAAGGCAAGGTGGTGAATATTTGGCCCATGTGTTAATAAGACTCTCTAAATCATAAATACCAACTAACATCACATACTTCATCAAAGAGCATCAATTCCAGCCATCACATTAGGAATGAGTTAATTAAATGTTTAAACAGTGTAGCCCCCAAATGATGCTGTCAATATCCAAATGGCTTTTGGCAGAAAAAAAAAGTTCTCCCCTCCTGCATTATGGTGTTTGGTTATATCTCAAAAAGTTTTCCTAACTTTGGTTCCAGTTTTCAAGGGGAACACTTTCAGTCTCTCTCCACTTAGATTAAGGTTGATTATTGGTTTCATGTTTGTGCCTTTAGTTATGGTGAGAGCTTCCCTTTAATTTCTACTTGCTAAGCATTTTTAACTAGCGATAGCAATGATTTCCTAATTTCTCTTTATGATATGTGAATTATATGCCTATAAAACTATTAAAAAAGAAAACAAGAAGGGTCAAAAACTTAATAAAATAATAATTAAGAAAAAATAAGTAGAGAAATACATCAAGCAGTGTTGTTCAATTGCTACTACATTAGTTTCAAAACTTTCTCTTCTTTCTTTAACTCCTTGATATCAGCTCCCCCCCACCCCACTTCACCCAAAAGAACCCTTATTCTAGTTATTTTCTCTATAGGTTCATACTGAAAAACAGACACTTAACGAAAATTCAAGCTAGCTATCCACAATAACAAAATGCATAAGACAAAACCCCAATATAAACACACAGAGAGAGAATATACCAAAGACCAGATTTTAACATAAGTACATCTGCTATAATAGAGTTTACAATGCTCTAATGGATAGGAGGGCTATTCACTTCCTTAGATTATATTTAGTGGGGATTACCAGAAGGCTTAATCACATGGAGACCCTACAAATAAATTTGGGCTTTCCACTGTCATCCATAGCTTTTTGCACATGCTAATTATTTTAATCAAGAATAGGTGCTGGGTTTTATCAAATACCTTTTCTTCACTGACTGATATGATCATGTGGCTCTTTTGTGTGTGTGTGTGTGTGTGTGTGTGTGTGTGTGTGTGTGTGTGTGTGGCCTGCCCTGGTGGGAGCAGGAAGACCAGCCTTGCTCCTGGAGAGCTGCTGCTCAATTTGAACTGTCAACCCTGTGGGCTGCAGTCCTGCACACAACCACTAGGCCACCAGGGTTCAGCCAGATCATGTGGTTCTTTTCCTTTGTTGATTTATGTCAAAGATCATGTTTGTCATTCTAATGTTGTGCCATTCTTGCATACTTTGTATGAATTCTACTTGGCCTTAATGTATAACTGAGAAGTATTTTGTTGAAAGTTTCACATCTATTTAAATTCAGGAGGGACATTGGTCTGTAATTTTCTTTATTAGTTGTGATTCTGTTGGGGTCTGGTGTGAAAATTATACATATTTTAGAGAATGAGTTTAAGATCATTTCATTCTTTTCTACTTTCTGGAAGAGTTTGAGTAGAATGTATGTCTGCTCTTCTCTGAATGTCTGACAGAATTTTCCAGTTAAGCTTCTTACACCAGAACTTTTTGTTGTTGGGAATTTATAAGTGACCTGTTCATTTCCTCCTACTGGGATGGATCTGTTCAAATTTTCTACCTCAAGTCATGTTAGTTTATGTAGATAATTTGTTTCTAGAAATCTATTTTTATGCACAAAATTTTAGAATATTTTTCTACATAATATTATTATCCTTTTTATTTCAATAGATTCTATTGTGACTTTGCCTGTTTCATTTCTTATTCATATTAGTTACATCATCTTCCTTTCTCTTGTTAAATGTCCCATGATGCATTTGCCAGGGTGCTGTCCCAAGTAAGTGGAGTCAGTTTGGGGGCTCCTACCTCAATTGCAATGTTGTTTGCAATGACTCAAAGTGGTCATGCTGTGCCTGGCAATGCATTGTTCCTTATGCTTGCTTGTTGTTCAGTCTCTTCTCCTAACCTTATCTACTACTGTATCTTTCCTAAGGCACTTTTGGTTCAATGATTTTCATCCCTGTATGTTTCACTTGTCTGAGTTGTAGGGGATCTGGATAATGTATCTCCCTTGTCTTCCATCTCGGTCACACCTCCCACAATAGTGTAGCCTAAGTGTAAATAGAAAGGGAAAGCTAAGAGTACCTGAAAGATGCAAATATATTGTTCTCACATGCTAGTAGAGTTATCTTATGAATAAATGTGGATAAAAGCTTCTTACCAGGAATTGCAAAAGGAATTTTTAAGAAACTGTTCTTCTCAACCCACAGCCGTTGAGTCCATTCTAACTCACTGCAACCCTTACAAGACAGAGTAGGAGACCCCAGTGGGTTTCTGAGACTGTGGCTCTTTAGAGATAGAAATATCGAAAACCATATCTGTCTCCCAACAAGTGTCTGATGGTTTCAGACTCTGACCTTGCAGTTATAGTTCAAAGGGCAGTTGGTAGTGCCTCAATCTTTGGAAGAACAAAATAGTAGTGTACAGATATGCACAACCTCCTTCTCACTTCTTCCTGATATCCTTGAAATATAACTTCCCTTAACTAGGGTTTAGCTACGAGGGAGGGGGAAAATCAATATTATACTCCATTAGAAAGCTCATGTATTCTATGCTGTTACCTGAAAGAGAAATGACACACATACCTTGGTACATAATAAAGGTAGGTATGATGAGAAGACTTACTCAAACACATCACTAGAAAGTCTTCATATTTGGTCATTAACAAAGGAAACTCTCAGACGAAGTTACACAATAATCACAATACATTCAAATATGTCAATAACCATGAAGATGTCCTAAGGTCACACAACATTTTATTCTGTTATGCATAAAATCACTGTTAGGTCTGGCTGTCTAGAGAAACAAATCCATTGACACATGTATGCAGGAAAGAACTCTATATTAGGCTGAGCCCCGGTGACGTAGTGGTTGTGCGCAGGACTGCAGCCCACTGGGACGGAAGTTCAATTCCAGCAGTGGGGCTGGGCCTCCTACTCCCACCGCTGGAGAGCAGTGATGCCCCCCCCCAAAAAAGAACTCCATATTAAGAAGCAATTCTACATAGAAAAGACACCTCAACACCGTCCAACTTAAGTCTATGGACCCAATGACAGGAGGGTCATCTTCAGACTTATGGAAACGCGGGCCCATGACACCGAAAGATGAAACAGGAAGCAGGAGGATCAGAGGCCAATCGGTGTAGTCTGATGAATCCAAGATGAGCGGAACCATGACAACTTTTCAGATCAGGTGACCCTTAAGGGACTGCCCCGAGAGACAGATGCAGAGTCCACAAGAAGTCCCAGGGAGGAAGATGGAAAAATGCCAGAGAAGGAGGCAGTACCCAGAGGTCCTCACTCTCATACACAAGGCCATATCCCCAAAGAGGTATCTTCAAGCTACCACTTGATTGGCAGGTGTGTTTAGTGTCAAAAAAAATCCAATTACCACAATACTAGATTGGAGCTGTCTCAGTGTCAGCTGACAACAAACAAAATAAAATTCTATCATGAAGCTGTCTCCACCCAGAAAGCACACCCTTTGGAGACCAGATGTATATTTTTTCCTAGTAATTTACATTAATTAAGTGCTTCGTTCCCCTTCACCACTGAGTAAACAAGTGTTTGTCTAAAAGACTATGGTTAATCAGTAGCCAAAATGGTGAAATGCTGGAATTATCATCTGGAAATTATTATGAATATATTTTTGTCAGATTTTTATTTAAGAAGAGAGTAAATATATATAAATATATTATTTATTTATCTATTTATTTACTTACTTTGAGAAGAAAGTAAATATATTTAAATATATTATTTATTTATCTATTTACTTACTTTGAGAAGAAAGTAAATATATTTAAATATATTATTTATTTATCTATTTATTTACTTACTTATTTCCTGGGAGCAGCTATAATCAGCAGATGCCTGCACTGAGAAAATGCATGCAGGAAATTAAACTTTTGCCTCACTTAAAAAATATGTTCAGCAGCAACAAAAAATGTATCAGTGGAATTTTACTTGTCAAATCCTTGCAAAATGGTCTAGCTCCAAGTGGAATGTTATTTATTTTTGTAATATATATGATTGGGGGAGTGGTTTGAAAAATTTTGTTACTTTGGAAGAGGATTTTTTGTAGATGATTCACATTATGGTCTCAACAAACAGACAAAGGTACAATTGAAAATGTCACTCTATCTCTTTGATTCTTATATGTATAGTGCCAAGTCTCATGGAATATAAGATGGTATTAGAATCTCTTGTTCTTTCCCTCTTCTTAATGCCACATTTCAAGATGTAATCAATCATAAAAATGCTAGTTAGGGGCCAGCATGCCACACCCACATGGAGACAGGTGGAAACAGAGGAAGAGAAAGTGAGCCAGTCCAGTCCCCACACTGGCCTGATCCCTGCCCATGATGCTCAGAGGACTACGCCCCTGCAGGGACCAAAGCTACAGCAGGGGACTGGGCAAACAATAACAGGACTTGTCACACTGCCTCCCTACAGAAGCAGACAGTGACAGAGGGCATTTCAGAGGTCACATGGCGGGGAAATAAGGTGGTCTGAGCTCTCAAAATGGACCAAATCAAGAAGGGAGCACTCCTGTATAGACAGTCTGGAGAACCACTGGACCGATAGTTTCTGAGGGACGTCGGGGAGGGGGGACATGGATAGGCTCAGGGATGGGGGGAACAACAAATGGACCTCAGTCAGTGGCGAGGAGGGTGTGGGAGGCCTTGTAGGGCTGAAGTAAGGGTAATGTAACAGAGAAGAAGTACTGAAATGCAAATGAAGGCTGAGCATGACAGTGGGACAGGTGGAAGGCAAAAGGAAATAGAGGAAGGAACTAGAAGGCAAAGAGCACATGTAGAGGCCTAAACACAGGCACATATTGTAAATCTAATTATCTATGATAAGGAGGCGATAAATCCAGGTACATATACTTATAGGTTTAGTAGTAGGGTAGCAAATGGACCTTGGGCCCCCACCCACATACTCCCTCAATGCAAGAATACTCTGTTCTATAAATCTGGTGTTCCATGATGCTCACTGGCCCAATATGATCACTGAAGTCAAATAGGTGCATAAGCAAATGTGGTGAAGAAAACTGATGGCACTCAGCTATCAAAAGATATAGAGTCTGGGGTCTCAAAGCCTGAAGATAAACAAATGGCCATCTAGCTGAGAAGTATCCAAGCCCACACAGAAGAAGCACACCAGGCAGTGTGGCCACAAGGCATGAAAAGGATCAGGTTTCAGGCATCAAACAGTAAAAAAACGTATCACTGTGTACGCACCTTCCTGAGGTAATCACTGAGGACAGGTGTGGACATGAGCAAGAGTGGTGAAGATAGCTAATGAATGGTACCCGGCTATCAAAAGATATAGCATCTGAGATCTTCAAGGCTTGAGGATGACCAAGCGAAGCAACAAAGCCCACCATAGAAGAAGCACACCAGCCTGTGTAACCATGACGTGTGGAAAGAACCAGGTATCAAGCATCAAAGAACAAAAATCATATCATTATGTGCCCACTCTCCCGACATGATTGCTGAGGATAAAAAGGTTCAGAGACAGACAGAGAGAAGGAAACTGATGATGTCCAGCCACTAAAAAATAAAATACCTTAAAAGCTTGAAGGTGAACAAGTGCCCATCCAGTGCAAAAACAGCAAAGTCCACATGGAAGAAGCACATCAATCTATGTGATCACAGGGGTCTAAGTGAGCAGATATCAAACATCAAAGAACAAGAATCACATCACTATGAATGAGGGGGAGAGCAGAGTTGGGATCCAAGGCCCACTTGTGGTAATTGGACACACTCTTACAGGGGAGTTGCTGGGAGGAGACAGGCCAGTCAAGGGTCCAGTAGATAGTGATGAAGCACACAACTTTCCTCTCATTCCTGAAGGCTTCCTCCCCCCAATTGTCATGGTACCTATTCTGCCATACAAATGCAACTGGACAGGAGGAAGTACACTGGTAGAGATGGGAACTGGAAATACAGGGAAACCAGGACAGATGAGCCACTCAGGGCCAGTGGTGAGAGTGGAGTTACCAGATAGGTGGAGAGAAGGTGGAGTAGAGAGAAAGAGCCAACTATTAGGATCTTCCTATATGAAGGACAGACATCAGATGTTTGGGCAAGGAGAGATGTCGGGCAGTGTAAGATAGGACAAAATAACAATAATTTATAAAGTAATGAGGATTTAGGGGGAGAGGGAACACAAACGGAGGAGAAAGGATGAGAAGCTAATATCAAGGGCCCGAGTGGAAAAGTGGATATTTGGAGAATGATAACGGCAGGAGGCATGTGAAGGTACGTGGCACAGTATATGTAGCTTTGTATTGTGAAAAGCTATGTACAAGCCCCCAGTAAAATGATTAAAAGACAAAACTGCTAGTTAACTTCTTTCTGAGTTCTATTGCTGGCTCAATTGGCAAATAGGTTCATAACTTAATTATGAGAAAAGGCCCTCCAGAGTCATTTACTCATGACACAAAGATCCCTGGAGGCTGAATGGACTAAGATTTGAGCTGCCAACCAAAAGATCAACATTTTAAGACATCTGTCTTTTCTGGGGAGAAAGATGAGGATGTCTGCTCTTATAAAGAGTTTCAGAAACCGAAAGGGGCTGGACACTCTGTCCTAAAGTTATGAGTCAGAATCAACTTCATGCAGGTGAGTTTGGAGTGAGCATGGGTCAAATATGTTCTAGGCATTGGAGATATAAATCAAAGTCAAATGCACTGCTAGTGTGTTGATTCATAGTGGATACTCAAATACATACATAAGTAAATAACTCGTGGCCATTGAACTGGTTCCAACTCGTAGCAACACTTTAGACAGACTAGAGCAACACCTGTGGGTTTCTGAGACTGTAACTCTTTTTTCAATTATTTCTTTTTTAAAAGTCATTGTACTTAGAACTTTTACCAGAATAATTGCACAATTGCTACCATCATCAGTGTCAAAACTTTTTCTTTCTTCCTGAACTCTCCTTTATCCCCTCCCTCTGCACCCTGCTGTCCAGAATCCTTTATTTATATTACATTAATTATATTATATTATTATTGTGGTTATTTATTTCTGCTATATCTTATATGATCCAATGTATTCATTCACCTGCAATTCTGTTGTTTGTTCCCCTCACATGGGATTGTATTGTCACCATTGCTGTGAGTTCCCCCTTTACCCTTTTCCCCCCTCTATTTCCCTACCCTCAGGGGATAATTACTTCTGCTACTGTTTCTGAAGGCTTCTCTATCTTGGCTTTCATGCATCAAATGATCATAATTATACATTTGGGCCATCACAGGTTTAACAAGATTAATGAAATAAAACAAAGATCAGAGTGGTAAGGGGAGGGAATATTAGAGAACTAGAGGATAGTTATGTATTTCATCAGTACTATAATTCACCCTAGATATATCAGCCCTGCTGTGTAGCTCTTCTGCAAGGGTTACAAGTAGGTTTTGGGTCTTCACTTTATCTACCCTACCTTGTCATTATTTGTTTTGCTTGTTTTTTAATTTCTGATACCTATACTCATTGACACCTCATGATCACACATGCTGGTATGTGAGTTTTGTTGTTTCTCTGCTAGATGGTCACTTGCTTAATTTTAAGCCTTTAAGATCTCAAACACTGTATCTTTTAATAGCCAGGCACCATCAGCTTTCTTCACCACATTTGCTTATGCACCTATTTTATCTTCCACAATCATGTTGGAAAAGTAAGCATCATACAGTGCCACATTATTAGAACAAACCATTTTTGTACTGTGGTAAGATTTAAGTAGATGCCCAAAGTGTCCATCTCCTTCCTTGATTTATATATATGGACAAATATACCTATCTTTATATATTTACATATATAGATATCTATATTTATACCTATATATAATTTTTACTTTCTTCTTTTCTCTTTTTTTCTTTTCTTTCCTACTTCTCCACCATCATTCATCTCTCAGTAATTCCTCTCAGATTCATTTCAATTGATAAAACTCAAACAGGGACACTATACCTTCCTCACCATCAATTTTAGTACCCTTGATATTACCCTGTTCCTGTTATTATTGGCTTATCACTCCCCTTCCCACCCCCCTGCCTCCTCCTCTTCCATGCCCATACCAAGACAATCAGTGCCATTACAGTCTCCTTGGGCCTGCTTATCCTGCCTATCTTAAAAAGACAGTTACCAAAAGAAAAAAAAAGAGAAAAGAAAGACCAAAGAAATAGTTCCAAGTCTAACTGTTATCCTGACACAAAGTAGAAGAGTATCTCTGTGTTAGAGAGAAGAACATGATATAAACTGTCATTCCAGTCCCCATTTCTCTTAGGGTTTCATATCCCAAGACCCACTTACTCAATTATACTTATACCATTTTCATCCACAGCATTTGTAACTAAAAGGTGCATCTCCTACAAGTCCCCATTGATCTACTTGCAATTGGGTGTGGAGCAGTCTAGTGCCCCCATTCATCCCATTATACTTTTTGACGTTCAGTGTGGCCCCCTTGTGAGTAATCCCCAACCAGTTCAGATGAGGTGCCAAGTGCTGCCCCCCAGACAGAAGTCTCCAATCAGTATCCCTCAGGGACTTTGTGGCTTTGCTCCCATTGCTGATCTGTTGCACTTCCCTCTGAATTGGCCCCTATGTGGGCAGGTCTGAATGGACACTGTCCATGAACTGTGTCTTCATTACTGTCTTCTGTAGCGCAGTCATCTTGGGAGGGGACGTGATATCTCAAGCTGAGGCTGGCCCTGAGCTGCTCTGAGCAGACACATCACCCTCAAGGATTAGCAAGTACCAGAATGAAGTCTTCTCTCTCTCTCTCTCTCTCTCTCTCTCTCTCTCTCTCTATATATATATATATATATATATATATATATATATATATATATATCCTCTCTCCTCTCTCCCCTGTGGAGACATAATTAATACCTTCCCTTGGGTGGATTAGTGGATGGTCTCCATTGCTGTCTTTGTTTTTTCCTTTTCTCAGCCCTCTGTGGGCCTTAAAGAAACTATAATGTTTTATGGAAGCAGAAAGCCTCATATTTCTGCCCTGGAGCAGCTTGTGGTTTTGATTGCTGACCTTTTGAGTCATAGCCCAATGTACCACCAGCAGTACATACAATAAGCTATCATCCTTACCTTTGTAAGTTTTGCATTCTAGTGAATAGACAGTAAGCTATATAATCAATGGAGAATGGAGAAAATGACAGTGTGAAAGAAAGTGAAAGGTATCACTTGCAGGGTGATTGCTAATTATTGAATTGTGCCCCCTCCAGAATATTTATCACAAATCTCAATCTCTATGCCTTTAGTTATAATACATTTGGGAATGGGTTATCTTTCTTATGTTAATGAGGCTGGATTAGGTGTGTGTGTATGTGTGTGTGTGTGTGTGTGTGTGTGTGTGTGTGTGTGTAGAGACAATTTTGATTAAGATGGACAAAAACAGAGCTGGGTGAAGATACAAGGTGGTACACCCCCAAAAAAAATTTGGGATAAAGCCTTACTGGGCATTTTTCCAGCTAGGTGAGCATCTGTATTAGTGCACTCAGTGACGTCACCTGGGAAGATTTTCTCTGCTCACAGTGAACTTTTTCACAAAAGCAGTTTTACTCAAACCTCCTTTTTTGTGATGGTTAATTTAAGAGAACAATGTGCTGATGTGAAATTTTATTTCCTGCTTGGGAAAAGTGCTTCAGAAGCTGTTGCGATGTTGAGCTCAGTTTACAACGACAGCACTCTGGGAAAATCTCAAGTGTATGAGTGTATTTCTCATTTCAAAAGAAAAAACATGAACTGTCCTTTGATGACAAATCTCGTTCGGGCATCCATCAATGTCCCAAAAGGACAAAACTGTGGACAAAATTTGTGCACTTGTGATCAAAAGCTGGCGACAGTCCAGAAGCAAGCAATGGAAAAGTTATCAGGACTGTCTTGAAGCTTGGTTCAGTGAACTTTAATGGTAGATTTGGGAATGAAAATGTTCGCTGCAGAATTTGTGTCTTTAGTTCTGACTGACCAGGAGAGAGAGCATGGACTGGAAGCAAGCCATACTTTGAAAGAAAAGCTCCAAAGTGACCCAGACTTTTCTTCCAACATTATTACTGGTGACAAAATATGGTGTTATTCTGACAACCTTGAAAGCAAACATCAATTGAACCAGTAAAAGATGTCATCATCACCTCAGCCAAAAAAAGCTTGTTAAGTGAAATCAAAGATCAAGACAATGCTTATTTGTTTGTTTTTTATGTACGGGTCATAATGCATTTTGGAGTTTGTTCCACCATGTCAGGCTGTTAGTCAATATTTCTATTTAGAGATTCTGAAAATATTGCATAATAATGGGTGACAAAAAAAGGCCTGGTTTGTGGCAAATGGGATTTTTGCCACCACAACAATGCACCTACTCACACAGCCATGTCAATGCACCATTTTGGGGGGCAGAAAACAGCACGCCTCTTTGCCCCACACACCTTACTCACCTGACCTCACTCCATGGGATTTCTTTTTGTTTCCTTGCTGAAGAGGGACATGAAAGGACAGCAATATGATGACATAGAAAAGGTGAAGGGAAAAGAGAGGGGATTTTCTGAAAAAATGTTTCCAAGAATGAAATCACAGATTTGACAAATGTATGAAGAATAATGGAAAGTATTTTGAAGGTGGTAAGTTTGTTGCATAAAAAATCTAAATACATAACTTTGAAAAAAATCCATTGGGGAAGCACCTCTTCATAGAGCTCATGAAGTTCTCCAAGGGGACAAGATGTAAGAGATCTTCCCACAAAGCCAATAGAAAGGAAGCCTTTCTTTAGAGTTGGCTCCCAGAACTCAAACATCTGCCATCTAAAATTTGAGAGAATAGATTACTCTGTGTTAAAGCCACCCACTTGTGGCATTAATGTTACTGCTGCTATTAAAAAAGACAGTGATATTGAAATAAAGACCTAAAAGATGGAATGGAATAAGCCATATAAATAAGGATAGCAAAGCAATCTAGGCAGAGGGAGCAGGGCTGAGTGGACTGAGGGGCAGCAGGATGCATCCAGCCAGTGTGGGAAGTGTCAGAAAGAGCCATGGAGGCCACTGTGAAGGCTATAGCTTTTACTCCACGTCAGATGAGACACTACAAGCCCTTTGGGTGAAGGATAACCATGCCTTTCTTCCAACGCATCTCAACAAGCATAGCAGCACAGTTGGGGGACAGCTTATGTAATGGCCCTGTTATAATAGAATGTAAAGCCATCCAAGTTTGGTTTTGCTTGCACTTCATTAATAATATGTACATTACACAATGCTGTAGAGTACTATTTGCTGATCTTCTCAGATATTCAATAGCAGATGTTCCAATACTGAGAATAACAGGTGTATTAGAAAAGAGGGGGGAAAAGTACTGCTTGGTTGAGTTTTCCAAAGAAACAAACCCAGGTAGACTCAGATACATCTAAGAAATAACTTTATATCAAAAGGATATTTATACCAAAGAAGTATCCTAGCCCAGACAAACATAAGTTGTCAGATCACAGGCTAGCTGGAGTCTTCTCCACATTTATCCAGCAGCTAGCCAAGTAATCGAGATGGTGAAGCAGGGAGCAGAGAGATCATAGATCGATGGATGCAGAGTTGCATGGATCTCAGGTCAGCAGGGACATGGCAGGATGGCACAGTTCCTTCGTGGACAAGTCACGTAGGCCGGACACAGAGTCCAGGCAAACAGGAAGGCGCTGAAGTGGGACATGAGAAAATACCAAGTGTTCACAGAGTCTCTTAATTTAAAAAGCCAAAAAGATGGCATCACGAGACTTTATCCCAATTGAAAAGTTGGACTCCACCCATACCTTCACAGAGGTGCATAAGGTTGACATAAAATCTAACCATCACAAAAGGCAATGCTAATTTTTAAAAGAGACGTATTCAAATTGCTTCAGAACCAACTCATCATAGGTCTTCAGAACAGAACTCTGGTCTGGAGACCATCTGCACCTTCATTTTTAAATTCTGATTTTTATTATTTAGAGTTTTGGGATAACTGATCATTCAATATGAGTTCTGATTTGTTTCCTACCTTTATTGTATGTTTTCTTACACATTCAGCTCACATGCTGCCATAGTAAGTGCTATCTACTCCCTGCCACGAAGTCAATGCAGAGTTATACTGACTCTAGGGAGTCCTCCACATGCTCTAATTTGTATGGGAGCAACCAACCTTATTTTCCTAACATAAAGTGGCTGGTGGATTTGAACCACTAACCTTGCAGTTAGTTGCCCAATACCTAACCCACCCCATTACCACATACTCTATAGTAAGAACAATTAAATCAGTTTTGGTAAAAAAAAATGAAATCCATTTTGATGACTGAAAATTTGCATTACCTAATCATTCAAGCACTCTGAAGTGCTCTTGCCAGCACCTTGGGAGAAAGATGAAGCTATCTAGTCCTGTAAAGATTTACACTCTTGGAAACCTTATGTCTAGTTGCTATGAGTTGACTCAGTGACAGTGGGCTTGGCATTTTTAGGTTAACTACTAATTCATCAGCATCCTGGTGGCACCAGTTGTTAAGCAGACAACTGATAACCAAAAGGTCAGTGGTTAGATCACAAGTCGATCTGCTTGAAAAAGATGTGGCCATCTGCTTCTCTAAAGATGGCACCCTGGGAGATCCTGCTTGGCAGTTCTATCTTAGTATTTTCCAACTAAGAGATAACAAGTGAACTCTGATTATTGGGATTTTGAGCAATCCAGACACAGAACTTTTTCCCCATGATCCCAAGCTGTGAGTGTCACTGTTCACATAATTTGCTGGCTCTGGAGTTATGACACAAGTCAAGTAATAATTAAAGTAATTTTTGTTTATGAAACATTTTCTAAATTCACACACGTTATTTAAAATATCACCTTCCCATATAACCATGAACTTTAAAAAAAATCATTTTATTGGGGACTCATATTACTCTTATCACAATCCATGCATATATCCATTGTGTCAGGCACATTTGTACATATTCTGCCATCATCATTTTCACATTTTCTTTCTGTTTCAACCCTTGGTATAAGCTCCTCACTTTTTCCCTCTCACTCTTTCCCCTACCCTCCCTCCCTCATGAACCCTTGATAATTTATGAATTGTTATAATTTTTTCATGTCTTACAATGACTGATGTCTCTTTTCACCTTCTTTTCTGTTGTCTGTCCCCCAATGGTGGGAATTATATGTACATCATTGTGATTGGTTCCCCCTGTGACCCACCCACCACCTTCCCTTCCCCTTCTAGTATCACTATTCTCATTATTAGTCCTGAGGGGTTTATCTGTCCTGTATTCCCTGTGTTTTCAGCTCTGCTCTGTACCTAGGTACATGCTCTGGTCTATCGAGATTTGTAAGAACATTTTTTATCAGCTCCCCAACTCTTCTCTTTTCCTCAGCAACATGTTTCTGGTTTGAGAGAGCTGTTAACTCGATTTTAAGCAAATATTTATTTACAGTTTCTACATTTTTCAATAACTCTAGCTGACAACTGAAATACAAATACCATTGAGTCACTCTGGAATTTTTCCAAAAATCACCACTCTGCTCATCCCAGAGCTCAAATAGGTAAACAAAAAGAAATCTGGAAAAATGAGGAGAGAACTTTCCAGTCAATATGAGGTACAGTGGAAAATGAATGAAACTTCACGGTATGTAGATAAGAACAAAATCCCAAGGGGATTTTGAACATCCCCCAAGGGGATGTTGCAAACACACCATTTAGGAAGCTTGTTTTTGTTCATGGCCATGGAGTTGGCTCCACAGGGTGGCAACCTTCTGGATGAGTGAGTAAACCTTTACCCAGTCCTGTGACAATGCTGTCAACTCTGATAAGTTTAGCCCATTGTTTAGGAGATTGTGTCAATTCTTCTCATTTTCACTGTTCCTCTACTTCACCAAACAGTGTTTTGCTATTGTTTAAGGTTACTCCAAGATGTAATCCATTGCCATCTACTAACTTTTCAATTTATTGTGGTTTCTGGTTCTTTATATACTGAGAATGGGCTTAGCTCCCAATACTGCATTTCACATACTCTGTGTAAAGCGAGTACTCACTGAGTCTTTGAGTGAGCCACAGGTTCATAACAAGTAGAAAGCACTGGTCCTGGAAGCCACTCCCACTCCTCTTCCCGTTTGTTTTTTCTTTTTCCCAGCATCCCACTCTTGCATCCAGGCCAGAGTCATTGCTTGTGTCTTCTGAGGAATCTTTCTTTTGCCAGGTGTCCCACCATTGTGCATAATTCATGAGCCAGATAAACAGCATTTTTGTTTGTTTGTTTTCTGAAGGACACTTGCTGAAGGACACCCTTCTGCTCTTTTTATTTTTTGTCTACTCACCCTTAGTATGTTGTCGCTTCATTCTTGGACCGCAGAGATGGAGTCTAAACCCCCTTCAGGGCTGTTTCCCAGGCAAACTGCATGCTTCTAAATTGAGACGTAGCTTCAGAATCCTTTCCAGCACAGCGGCTCCCAATGGATCTGGCGTCACACGGAACAGGAAATTTGATGAGCATTCCTGAGCCAAACAAAATGGACTAAAGAAAGTTACTCTTTGCCTCTTGCCACTGGGCCATTCCTTCAGCCAGGGGTTCCCAGTGGCCAATGGAACTTCCAGTCTTGACTGACCCGACTGGGATTTGTCTCTGTCGTCTCTATCCTACTGTGGCTGACTCCATGGCACTCTGGCTGAGAGCAAGTTGGCCAACTAAATCACCAGTGACCCTGAAGAACTACGTACAACTTTGAGAAAACAACCTTCTTTAGCGGAGAATAGTCGAGCGGAAAATGAAATGGAGGCTAGTGGGCCATCAGTGACACCTTTACTTAGCTTCCCCGATCCCCTACCTTCCCTTCTCACCCTCATCGCTCCCTTTCCATAGCATCTCTTGGAGTCTCCAGGATCCTCTATCTGCAGTTCTTTCCACAATGGGAAGAGGCTGACATAGTTTGGTGGCAGTAACAAGTCTAAGATTCTATTGCACTTCCAGCATTTGGGAATCTTTCATAAGGCCTATATTTTTTTATTATTGCTTTTTAAAAAACATTTCATTGGGAGCATACAACTGTTCACAATCCATACATATATCCATCGTGTCTTGCACACTTGTACATATGTTTCCATCATCATTTTCACATCATTTTCTATTCGAGCCCTTGGTATCAGCTCCTCATTTTCCCCCTCCCTCCCCCACTCTTCCACTCTCATAAATCCTTGATCAATTATACATTATTATCATTATTTTCATGTTGCATCATCTACTGTCTCCCTGTATCCTCATTTCTGTTATTTGTCCTCCTGGGTGGGGGGTTCTGTATCCATCATTGTGATCAGTTCCCCCTTTCTCCCCCTTCCCTCACCCACCCCCCTACACTCATGGTGTCACTATTCCCACTACTGTTCCAAAGGGTTTATCTTTCCTGGATTCCGTGTGTCCAGGGTTCTTATGTGTACCAATGTATGTACTCTTGTAGGACTTATAAGATAAGAACTGAGACCATGGTACTGTGCAGGGTGGGGGAAACATATTGAAAATTATGGATTTGAAGATCAAAGAGAACTAGGTTTGAATCCTAGATCCACCACATACCAGCTCTATGAGTTAAAGCATGTTCATTTATTTCTGAGATCGGCAGGTCTTTTATCTATAAGCTAAAGTTATTGTCTGCAACAATTGAGTGAACTTGTCTAAAATGCTTAATAAAGTATATACACAGTAAATATTGGGTTCATTGCCTTGTACCCCCAAGGAATTTCTGGCAAATTACAGACAATAAGAAGTTTTAATTTGGAGTATGAAATTAAGTGATGTCCAAGATAAGCCCTCTTTTTGTTTTTTTAAATCATTTTATTGGGGGCTTATACACTGCTTCAAGATAAGCCCTCTTGTGTCCACCCTCACCATAATTAACACTATAACACTACTGCAAGTCATGGTTGTAATTCTACCAGAATAGATAAAGAGATCTAAAATGACACAGCACCACAAATGAGCTTAGTTTTGAACATGAACACTGAGAAATGATATAAGAAAAAAAATAGACATACATAAACTTGAATAAGTTGAAAAGATAGACCCATAAAATGAATATAAGTTGACAATGTGGACAAAGAAAAAATGCATATGGAATCAAATGATGAGAACTGAAAGTAGTTTACATTTGAGTAGGCAGGAATGAAAGTAAGCAAACTGGCTTCATGAAACTTTCCTGGAAACCCCCACCTCATAGAGATCACTCACTATGAATTTTCTCCACCCTAAGTCTATGGGTTGGGCCACCTCATCCTACACTTAGCTAGACTCATATGTGTCACATTCCTTACATTCCCCCTGAGGCATTGAGGAAACAGCTTTTCTTTCTTGTGTGCATTTCCTTTGGGCAAGACCTGCAATGGTGAAAGAGGGAGAGGAGGAAGGAAAAAGTTAAGGATAATGGAAGGAGAAAGAACAGAACAGAAAACTGGGCTTGTTTCACAAGGAAGGCCAAAATTTGTGGTAAAGTATTCTGAAGTTCATTCTAGAATACCAGACATGTAAAATCTGTTGAGTGTTCTACTCAATCTGCCCATCTTTTTGTAATATAGACATTGGAGGATGATTGGCCATTAGGAAGCATCTGCCATGCTATAATGTAAACCATCAACAACAAAAGAATGAACTCATTTATAGACTGCACTAATTTTTAATGACTAATTAAATGTGGGAAACAAATGCAATATTTTCCATGACAGTTGTTATACATAGGGACAAGGCAGCCGAATAATTGCACAATGGTTTTATAATGAGCTTTGTCTCTCCATCTAACCCATGTGTTTTCCTATGCTGACAATGCCAAAAATAAGATAAAGGTAACAGTAACAAAGTAAGGGAAATGGATGAACACTTCAACTCTACCCCATTGTGATGGAGTCGCTCATTATATCTGTCCAAACATGCTGCCTACTAACAGTGAGTCTTCTCCACCACCTCGAACTGGCTTTAGCTGTTTAACTGACGCACTCATGAGGCTTTTATTAAGTCCTACGTTTGGTTTATAATTTGGTGGTAGTGTTTTTTATTCCTACCATTTTGTAGATTCTCTAAGGCAATGACTTTACTACATTTAACACAGAACCTTATGGAAGACCAAACTCAGTGAAAACACTGAGTCAACAAAGAAGAAACAAGTGTTGCATGAATTAAAATTAATGAAAGTTTGAAATCTGATCTCTTGTCTATTTCTTCATTTGGTTGTGAGTCCGAGAGTCAACAACTATGTGTGAACTTTGTTAAACAAAGATAAGCGGATATGATCCAAAAACATAAACATGCAATGGGAGGTCAGAAGAGTCTAATCATATTGCTTTTACTAAATGTAAAAAGGGAACCCTGGTAAGCCACGTTCCACAGCTCATATTTGTTCATCTACAAAGTAGCAGGAAAGCATTTCTATTCCATAATGACACAAAGGGTAAAAAAAAAGGAGGAGACGTTTATTGGGTGCCTACTGCATTCAAGACCCAGGAATAGGGCCATATCCATGAATCACCTCACATAAAATCTCATAATAACCTGGCAATCATTAACTAGTATTACAGACAAGGAAATTGAGACTCATGTAAAATTACTGGCCAAAATTCACTCAGGTAGTAATTGGTAGAGCCAAGACACACACCTACAGAGTCCAAATCCCAAGCAGATGAGAGTCAGCAGTTCAACACTGGAGAGACATGGCCTTGTCATGGATGCCAAGGACACAAGGTAAACTAAACAGAAAGTTCACTGTCTAGGAGAAGAGGAAAACACATAATCAATTATATCAGAGTGGATGTCTGTTTCTGTGGGTTTTCCCCACTTTTTATGAGGCTAGGAAAGATTAAAAATATGTCAAAGCAGGCTATTAAGTCACTAAGTGACTATAATATATAACATGCCAGTCGATCTTGTGTTAGAAACAGTAATACATTTATAGAATGGAGAAAGGTTGGGCAATATTACTCCCCACCCCACACACACCCTCCCATACAGTTTGATGTCAAATTGTAAGTTTTCATTATCAGAAACACTTCAGTAACTGTTCTAAACCTACGAATAAGCTGGTACAAAGTCATTGTACAAAAGAGAACCACTTATTCCTTATTCAATATGAAACCCCCTTAGACCAAAATCATCTAAAATTGTCTAGGGTTAGACCATCAGAATAAATGAGTGAAGGGAGTTAGGCAGCTGGAGCAGGTCTGGCCTGCAAGAGCAGAGTCGTCCAAAGTGGGTGATACATCTCCTAGGGGTGCTGGAATGCTTCAGACAGCTGCAAAAGTGGAAACCTACACTCTGTCCCAAATCCAGAGTTAGAGCTCAAGACTTTCTACTTTCCCATAATGGGGAGCAGGGTGGAGAGTTTGAAATGATTTTTTTCCTGAAAAAAAGAAAAGATTTAAAGTATAAAAGAAATTTAGAGAATGGGAAAGAGTGCAAAAGACCAGTGTGTGTGTGCATTGTGTGTGTATATTGGAATGACATTGCTTATAAAATGATTTGTGATCATACTTTAAAAAATGATTTGAAGAACATATCAACACATGATGTAGTGAATTTCAATTGTACATGAAGTTCACTTATACGCTCTTAAAATATATTCTCTAAAATAATAATATATACTAAAGTATATATACATATTTTGCTGTCAAGTTGTTTCTAATTCATAGTGACCCTGGGTACAGCAGAATGAATATTGTCCCGTCCTACCTCAGCCTCACAATTGTTCTTCTGTTAGAGTCCATTGTTGCAGTCACTATGTCAACAAATTTTGCGAAGGGCTTTCCTCTTTTTGCTGCTCCTCCATTTTATCTAGCATAATGTCATTCTTTAGGAACTAGCCTCTCTGAACAACATGCCCAAAGCACATGAGACATAATCTTGCCTCTAGTGAACATTCTGGATATATTTGTTATAAGAAAGAGCTGTTTGTAGTTTTGGCAGTCCATGGTAATTAAAATATAGTTCAAATGCATCAATTTTTCCTTGGTTCTTTACTCAATGAACAACATTATCACACATATGAAAACATTAACATACATATGAAGCAATTGGAAATACCATGGTACACCATAACCCCCTTGATTTTCATCGCTTGAAAGGTCTTCTGAGACAGATTGCCAAATTAAATGCATTGTTTGATCTCTTGACTGCTGCTTCTATGAGCAGTGATTGTGGATCCATGCGAGATAAAATCCTTGATAACTTCAATATTTTCTCCATATTTCAGGATTTTACCTACTGCTCCAATTGTGAGGAGTTTCTTCATGATATTGAGTCATAATGCACAGTGAAGTCTACAATCCTGCATCTTCATCAGCAAATACTCCGAGTCTTCCTCACTTTTGGCAAGCAAGATTTTAACATATGCCTATCATCGGTTGTTCATCAGCCTACCTTCAATCCCTGATATCACATCCTTTTTCATATAGTGCATCTTCTCTGGTGATTTGCTCAGCATATAAAATGTATATGATGAGTAGATACAACCCTGAGGCACACCTTCCTGATTTTAAACCAGGCAGTAGTCCCTTGTTCTGGTCACACAATATCCTCTTGATTCATGTACAGGTTCCACATGAGCAAAGTGAAGTGTCCTGGAATACTCACTCTTCTCAAGAATATTGAGAGTTTGTTTTGATCTACACAGTTGAATATCTTTGCTTCAATGAAATACCAGTAAACATCTTTCTGGTGTTCTCTGCTTTCAGCCAAGATACAACTGGCATCAAAGCAATGATAGCCTTTGTTTTACACCCTCTTCTGAATCTGGCCTGTACCTCTGGAGTTCCTTGTCAATGTACTACTCAACTGCTGTTGGGTGATCTTTGGAAAAATTTTATTTGTGTGTGATATCAATGATATTCTATAATTTATACCTTCTGTTGGGTCACACCTCTTTGGAATGAGTACAAATATGAATTTCTTGCAGTCAATTGGCCAAGTGGCTATCTTTCTTAATATCGACAAGTGAGTGCTTCAGTGTTTCATTAGCCTTTTGAAATATTTCAATTGGTATTCCATTAATTTCTGAAGCCATGTTTTTCACTAATGTTTTATGTGAAACATGAACTTCTTCCTTCAATGCCATTGGTTCTTTTTCATATGCTTTCTCTTACAATGATGGAATGTTGAATAGTTCTTTTTAGTACAGTGAAATTGTGCATTCTTTATATCTTCTTTTGATGCTCCCTGTATCATTCAATATTTTGCCCATAGAATCCTTTAGTATTTGAAACTGGAGGCTTGAATATTTTGTTAAATGCTTTCATTTTAACATACGATGATCAGGCTGAGCCCTGGTGGCGTAGTGGTTGTGTGCAGGACTGCGGCCCACTGGGACGAAGGTTCAATTCCAGCAGTGGGGCTGGGCCTCCTACTCCCACCGCCAGAGAGCAGTGATGCCCCCCCCCAAAAAAAAATATATGATGATCATATTCTTTTTTCATTTTCTGACTCTAAGTTCTAACATTTCATTAAAATATTTTCCTTTGTCTCCTCAAATTGTCCTTTGAAATTTTATGTTCAACTCTTAGACCTCATAATTTCTTCCATTTGCCTTAGTTACATTTTGGATAACAGCAAGTTTCAGCATCTTTTCTAACATCCATGCTGATATTTTATTTCCTTCCTGTCTTTCTAATGATCTCTTATTTTCTTCATGTCTGACTTTCTAAATGCCATCCCACAGCTCATCAGATCGTCTGTCAATTAGTATTTAATGCATCAAATCTGTTCTTGAGATGCTTTCTAAATTGGTGTGGGATATACTCAAGATCATACTTTGTCTATTATAGACTTGTTTCTATTTTCTTTGACTTCAATCTAACTTTACACATGAACAATTGATGATCTGTTCCATAGTAAGCCTTGGGGGGTAGTTTTAGCTACAAAGATTGAGCTTCTCTTTTGTCTCTTCCCACAGATGTAGTCAATTTGATTGCTATGCAGTCCATCAAGACAAGTCCACATATAATAAAAATATTTGTGATGAAGAAGTCATTGCTCTTGAAAAGTCCTACCATACCATCTCCAACTTCATTCCTATTACAAAGACTGTATCTTCCAATTACTGTTCCTTCCTCTGTGTTTTCCAAGTTCCTCTGTGGAACTTTTCCATTCCAATCAATGCATCTTGATCACATGGTTGATCAATTTCAGGCTAAAGACATTGGTATAATTCTCCTGTTTCTTCATCACTAGCTTTGTTGGTTGGTGCATAAACTCCAACTGCATCATTAAGGTCAATTTAATTTTGAGAAGGCAGCTCTTCCTCATTCTTGTTTTGAGTGCCTTCTGCCCTGAGGACTCATCTCTGTCATGATCTTGACCAAGTTCTGCTTCTATTCATTAGATTTTCTGTAACATATTTTCATGGCACCTGTTTAAATAGAGTGAATGAGGAAAGTTTAGCCTGTCAGTCAGGTCACAGTCTGATGATGCCTCCTGGTGAGAGTGGCCTTCTCATGAGGATTCTGAGAACTTCCTCTCTTTCTCCCTGGAGGTGGACCACACTCTCTCTCTCCATTTCACCTTCCTGTTGAGTCACACTTGGAGAGCTGGAGGAGCCCCATGGAGAACTGCATCAGGGCTAATATGCTTCCCCAGCATTGGATCCATAGACGTTTCACCCACTAGCCTGCGATCTTCCTGCATTTGGCATCATTGCATGTGCAGCATGGTCTGACGGGGAATTAATGAACTAGGATTGGGCATATGGGCTAATAACAAACTTATGGATTTGATCTGGACTGAACTGATATGCTTTCTTAATATACATCTTCTCTCTGACATAAAGCTCTCTCATACACACATATGAGTGTCTCTGTATTTGTTTCTCTAGTCAACCCAGAATAAGACATTATGACCAACACACTGACAGTAATTACCTGTAGGGTTTTTAGTGTCTAGTTCCTCTGAAGCGGACACTTATTTTTTTCTTCATAGTCTGTTCTTAGTCTGGAAACTCTGCTGAAACATACTAACTTTGGGTGATCCTGCTGTTATTTGAAATACCTTGAAATAGTATCCAAATCACAACCACACACAAGTCACCACAGTTGCACAAACTGACAGTCATATGTAGAATGTATTCATATATATTTAATTGTCTATATGCACAAATGTATATATGATATACACATAACTCTGTGTATCACTCATTGCCAATAAGTCAATTCCAATGCATAGTGACTCTATAAGATGTCATGGAGTTGCCCCTTCTGGATTTCTGAGGCCGTAAATCATTGATTCCAGTTTCCACCATGAATCACTCCACACTTGTTTCCTGTTTCCCATTTGGGGCAATGGAATGACTCAGTCTGACTCTTAGACTACTTATAGTCTTTGCAGCTCCCACTGAGTGGAGGTTAAGGTGTTGGCTAACCAAGTTTGACATCCTTCTGAGTATAAAATGGGCCATGATCAAAGCACCATGGAGAGGTGGCACCACCAAGAATGGGAAACTGAGTAGCCGGATTTCCAGCCCACAGAATGAGTAAGATTGAGTGCCTTTGTGCAAGAGTTTGGCTTGCATGGTGGGGTGACCTTTGGGGAAATGGGTTATAAGGTGGGCTGCTAATCACAGTGTCAGCAATTTAGCTATTTGCAAGGTCAGCAGCTTGAAACCACCAGTCACACTGTGAAAGACGAAACTTTCTCCTCCCATAAAAAATAGCTAATTTTTCAAAAACAGATCATTACACTTATCGTCCTAATCTGTCTTATTCTGGAAGGGAAACTCTGGTGGAACCTGTTCAGATACTGGTATTAAGTACTGTTGGTACAGCTTTATAATGTCACACAAGCCACCACTGTACACAACCTGTCAGATAGGTGGTGAGAATGGGTATATATTGTTTCTTAAAAGCACAAATGGTAAGATTAGGGACCAGTACTGCAGTGGCCTTTGGAACTGCAACACACCAAGTTATCTAGGCAGCTAATCTTGGATATGCAGGCCTCATCAGGCACTACACAAGATTTGCAAGAACAAGTAGATTCTTTAGCAGAAGTAGTATTACAAAATAGAAGAGGTTTAGACTTACTTGCTGCAGAGCAGAGAGGTATTTGTTTGACTTTACAGGAAAGATGCTGTTTCTATGCCAACAAATCTGGAATCGTAAGAGACAAAACCAAGTGGCTGCAAGAAGACTCGGAGAAGAGAAGAAAGGAGTTGACCACCAATCCACTGTGGACCGGGTTCAATGGACTGTTCCCTTACCTCTTGCCACTGTGGGGCCCCCTCGTTAGTTTATTGCTTTTGCTTTCATTACGGCCAGTATTATTCAACAACCTCATGGCATTTATTAAGTAACAGATTGAGACCA
>PVJH01007529.1:0-92251 GCA_004026705.1 Nesogale talazaci | reverse complement strand
TATATTTTGTCACAATGAAAATGATTTTCACACAATCCTCCTTTGGAGATGGAGACAATTGCAGACAACTTCCTTTGTCTGAATAAGAATCTTAGAAAGTCTGTCACATTTTACTGAAAACTGTTGACTGTTGGGAAAGCAATGAATCAAAGCTGGTACTGAAATGAGCACCCCTAATATTTGCCCAAGGATGTTTTATAAACAGACCACATTGCTTGTTGTTTTGCAACTTTAATAAGGTATGTAAGAGAGCCAAATATCTGTATCTGATATGATAATTCTTTGATTCTCTTCAAAATAAATTCTAATTTATGAATAGAAATTAAGTAAGAATTGAAAAACTATTGAGAAAATTATATTATCATAAGCAAAATTGAGGAAATGTGTACAATTTGATTATATGAATGTGCTTCAACCATCACCTTAAATACATCTGGGATAATCTATTTTCCCTTCCCAACAAGTTGCTTGAAAACTCTCTTTTGGTGCCAATGCCCTATATCCCCTTTTACATGTAAATTCAACTCGATCATTTGTTTCATAATAAATTTTCCTAGTGTTTTCCCACTTTAACTGTATGTTATGTCTTTCCATCTGGTCTTCTGATATTACACATGCATCTGAAAGTAGATAAAACAAACATAAAACAGTTATCCTGCAAAAAATTTTGATAGACTTTCAGGTTTAAAAATAGTGTTGAATATTTATTTGGGTGTCCTTTCCAAGAATCTTTCCTCTCTGAAAAATTATCGTGTGCACTTTATTATGACAATGATAAACATAAAGAACAACTCATTGCAGTCAAACCAATTCTGAAATATTGATTGGAATATAACATCATGTGCTTCCAAACAAAATTGCATTATAGGGTTTCTAGGTTATAATGTTAATAGGAAGAGAGTGCCAATCCTTGCTTCTGTAGTTGTGCTTGGTGGCCTCAAACTGCCTACCCTTAGGTTAATAGATGAATGTAAAGCATTTGTGGCAACAAGGGGTATGAAAAGTGTTCAGTGATACAAAAGTTGTGTATCTGGATTCATGAGTAGTAAGTAGATCATATGGTCAATTATTTTAATAAGTGGATGAAATAAAGAAATATTTGTATCTTTTAACTCAATAAGAATTTATAGAACTTCTTGTCTTTTACATGTTAGCATTGAAAATCCCTAGAAGGTAGTTCTATTCTGTGCTACATGAAAGAAAATTGGCTCTATCATGAAAAATGTTGCTTTATTAATATGTAGAAGTGAGCTTTTCAACACAATCATGTTTTCTGGTTTACTATGGTTTATCATATTTAGCAAAACATAATGAAGATTATTCCAATTTTTCTTGGATCAAAGGAAGCACTGAGGTACTTACCTAAACACTTAGGTGGTTGTGACCACTGTCCATTCACACATGTGATTTGTTGGTTCCCCTGAAGTACATAGTAGACCTGGCATTGATATCGAACTGATGACCCTGGCGCATATTCTCTTCGTGGGAATGAAGTAGTGTCTCCGTTTTCAATAGCAGGAGGAGGTCCACATTTTCCTCTAGAATCTACTATATATATATATCTATATCATATATTTATATTATGTATACTTGTATGTACATGCAAGTACAAATTGATTTAGTGAGAAATTAAGTCACCTTTCTGATTTAATTGTGGAAAATAAAAAGTTAACATAATAGGTAATGTAAAGTTTTCTGTGACTACTGAGGAAAGAATTCTCTCATGGAAGAAATTCAAGTCATATAAAATGAAGACTACTTTAAAACACATATAAAGCATTGATAAATATATCTGTTTTGCACTATCAATGTTTTCTTCATGAAAAAATTAACAACTAAGATAAATAATGGGTGTTTTCCTGTCTAATAAAATATAATGTCTATTGTATCTCACCATAATAAAAATGACATTTCAAAGGAAACTTTAACTCCTTAAGAATGTTCAAGGGATTAAAACATGTTTGAACTTTACAGAAAAACTCACTGCTACCAAGTTTATTTTTAAAACCCCTTCATCTTTGGATCACACAGGTTGTATGCTTCTTCACGGGCACTTCGTTGACTCTTCCCTTAGATCAGTGGTGCTCAACCCATGGGTCCTGATGCCTTTGGGGGTGGAAGGACCCTTTCAAAGGGGTCACCTGATTCATAATAGTAGCAAAATTATAGTTATGAAGTAGGAATTAAAAGAATTTTATGGTTGGGGGGTGACCACCCCATGAGGAACTGCATTAAAGGGTCACAGCATTAGGGAGGTTGAGGACCGCTGTCTTAGATGTTTTTTTAACACACTTTTAAAGTCTCAGGTGCTAATATTTATGATAACCAAACAGCATGCAGTTTCTTCACTACATTTTGCTGTGACACCCATGTTTTCAGTGATTTCATTATGGATGTAAATACTCCGAAGAACCATGTCGCATGAACTCCTTTTTCGTATATTAGGCTTGTGCTCAGGTTATAATATAATATCTCTCTTTATAAGTGTTGTTTCTGTAAGTACATGGTTTTATTTCTGGGACATTATTGTCATTTTATTGAATTACATTCTAAATTATCTTATTTGGGTTTGGAGTCGTACTATTGCAAGGCATATTATTTTAGTCAAAAGTATAATAGAATTGATGGGAAGATCACACACATGCAGTGTTTATCAGATTAAATTACCTGAGCAGTTAGCTTGTATATCTCCAAGATGTAGGTTACTGGTTGCCAGTTACATAAGGTTTGGAAATGGAAGCTAAACTAATACTTTCGGTAAGCATCAATTGTGGAACTAGAGGTGTGCCTGGTAGAAAAAATCTTTTACACCAACAGGTAGAAAAGATGTGAAATAAACATGGTCCAGGCAGCTGTTCATTGGGTGCGTCGAGTAGATTTTGCCTTACAGCAAACCTACAGGATAGGGTGCAAGTAGCCCAGTGGGTTTCTGAGGCTCTCCCTCTTTATGGGAATAGAAAGTTTCATCTTTTTCTCTCTAATATATTGGTGGTTTCAAATGGCTCAGCTTGTGGTTTTCAGTGCAATGTGGAATCTACTATGCCACATAGTTTATATAATCTTAAAATTGAGAACCTCTTAGAACAGATTTGCACACTGAACCCTATTGGCAGACGTCCTGATGATTCATGAGTTCACCATAAGGCCATCATAGGGGGGAAAATAAAAAGTGCATATAAAAGAAATATTAATGCGGATATCATAAAGGACTCTAAAACTTGCTTATAATTGTAGAATAGTTAAGGAACATGGAAAAAAAGGATGAAGTCACATGCTTGAACAAAAAAGTTTTAAAGTCATCTCAAAAGCACTGTATGAAATATGATAATTTATAAGCCTCCAAGGAGATAGACTTAGAAAAAGCAAAAAGGAAGAAAATATTCTACATATTATAAATTGAAAAAGTTAAAGAAAAAGTCAATCCTCAAATTGCAAAATTTAAAGATTCTGAATAAAATCCTGAATGATTAAAGAAGCACCAAAAAATGGAAAGAGTATAAACTGTACACAAACAACTAGCAGAAATAGCACAATTAAGGATGTATCCGATGAGCAACAGCTAATGGTACTGAAGTAAGAAGTCCACACTGTAGTGAAAGTATTATTTGAAAACAACTATCCGGGGATCAATGGCACACAAGTTCAAATGTTTCAACACGCTAATGAAGCACTGGAAGCACATAGTTATGTATGGTAGGACATTGGGGAGACAGTTTTTTCTTCAGCTGATTGGAAGATTTATATCTGTACCCATTCCAAATAAAGGTGATGCAACAGAATGCACAAATCATGTAACAGTAATATTAATATCACATGCAGGTAAAATTTTACTGATGATCATTGAACAAAGATTGTCAGATGTTAAAGCCAGATTCAAAAGTAGATGTGAAACAAAGGATAGCCTTGCTGTTGTCAGATGGACCTTTTGCCGAAGCACAGAATACCAGAAAGATATTTACTTGTGTTTTATTGACTATGCAAAGGTATTTAACTTTGTGGATAATAACAAACTGTGAATGGTCTTGAGAAGAATTAGAATACCAAAGAATATCTTTGCTCATTGATCAAGAATGTGACTGTAACTTGGGAACACCTCATGATTCAAAATCAGAAAAGGTCTGCATTATGACTGGATCATCTAACCAAACTTATTCCATCTTTATGCTGAGCAAAATATGGCTTATATGAAGAAGGATTTGGCATTACAATTGCCCCAATTAACAACGTGTGAAATGCAGATGACACACTCCCTTGCTACCTGTAACTGAGGAGTTGAAGTACTTTCAAGTAGAATTCAAGAATTGCCATAGTGATTATAGCTCAAGATAAAGGGAATAAAAATCCCCACAACTGGGTAACTATTAGCATCATGATCAATGAAAAATAACTGAAGCTGTCACAATTAATGCTCATAGAAGAATCCAAAAAGAGAGCAAATGGTCACAAATGTATTGTGTAAAATATTACACAAGACCCCTTCAAAATGCTCATAAGAAAAGGTATTCCATTGAGGACTTAGATTCACGTTATTCAAGCCATCGTATTTTCAATCATCTCTTATCACCAAGAAGTTTGATTTTAAGAGTTTTCATAAACATATGGAAGTTGGACTTTGAAAAAGAAGACCAAAGAAGAATCAATGCCTTTGAACTATGATGCTGGAGAAGAAAATTTAAAGTACTGTGAACTGTTAAAGGGACAAGCAGATTTGCTTTGGAGGAAATACAGCCAGAACTTTCCTTGGAGTCTGGGATGGTAAAATATCTCATACATTTTGGATAGCCTTGAGAAGCTATCCAAATCTGTTTTGGACATGTAATCTGGAGAGACTAGACTCTGGAAAAAGACATCATGCTTGGTAAGGGGTCAGCCAAAAAGAAAACTTCAAGAAGGTTGATTGAAGGAATGGCTGTAGTAATGGACTCAAAACAATAACAATTATGAGAATAGTGAAGTATAGGGTATTGTATTGTTCTTTTGCACATAGAGTCATTATGTATAGCAACAGTCAACTAAGAATTACTGGTAATCCTGGACATAGTATATGAAAACAAAGGAGTCTCTGGAATATAAAGATATATTGAATTTTGAGATTCAAAAAACAACATAAAACTGAAGAAACCCCACTGCCATCAATTCGATTCTGACTCATAAAGACTCTAAGGTTGATGTCTGGAGCTGTACATCTTCATGTCAGTACATAGCCCCGTTTTTCTGAGAGTCACTATTGGATATGAACTTTTCAATTGGAGGTTAGAGACTCAAGGCTTACCTGACAGCGTACTCACAGAACCCCATGTTAGTGGGTTATTTCGCTTTTTTTGCATCTCCTGAATTTAGCATTGGAGAACATTGCAATGCAGAACTGAGGTTCCATTTGGACAATATAGTTTTGATACAAACATTAATTCTTTAAGCAAAGTCTCTGGGATGGAGCACAGTTGAATTAGAAACTTGGTCAGTGGTTCAAGCCCACCAACTGTTCAATCAAAGGAAAATGTGTGATGTGTGTATAAATTCATAGGCCAGGAAATTTTGTAAGGGGTTCCTATGATTTGATGTCAATTTAATGGCAATGGGTTTGGTTAGGTTTGAATTAATTGGTCCAAATCTAGAAGATCACCAGAGGAAGATAAAAATCATTTCATTTTCCTCCACCAAGATTATCAGAGCCCTAAAGAGTTACTCTTCCAATCACAAGCAGGGTAACAAGCCACCTCTCCTCATTCCATGGCGTCAGTGACACCACGTGGGTAGACTAGCCACTACCACATTGTAGTGGTGGAGATCTTTTAAAAATCAGATTTAAATAGCAATCACTTTGGGAGGAAATATAAAACCCAAAGTGCTGGATACATTTGAACATCACTCCTGGTAGTAAGAATTGGGAAAATCTCAAAAGAGAAAACACAACCAAAAGATCGTCAACATACAGATAACTTAGACGTTGAAATTGTTTCACAAGTTTCAAAATTTAAGGGGATGATGAGTCTGAATAAACAAGGGCATCGTTCATTAAAATTCATAAACTGATTGAAGACCACAGGCAAGCAAATCTAAAAGCTGATGATAAAACAATGTGCATTTCTCCAATTAAAAATTTGATTAGAACAAATAAAGATAATCAGAGTTTTGTGTTTCTGTGGGAAGAAAAAAGAATTGGAGTTCCCTTAAAAAATGAGTATGAAGTTGAAAACTAAATATGCATGTGATAACTTATTTCTCCAAATTAGTCCTAAAACATACACTTGCATATTTGCTGAAGTCCAGTCAAATGAAACCCATAGAAATGTACATCCAGACATCATAATCAAACAAGGGAAGAGAGAGAACTTTTGGAAGCAGCTAGATAGAAAAAATGCAGAACACTATCTGTTCCCTAAAAGCTTTACAGTCTAGGAAAACCCTTCATAGCATTGCAATGAATCAGAATGAACTGATTGACAGTGGGGAATGAGACACAAGGACTCAAATGACAGTGCAGTTTTCACCTGCAGTGAAGAGCAGAATCTAGTGAGGAAATATTTTTTCAAATTCATGGAAAAAAAGACATGTGTACCCCAAATGTGTATATACTGAACACAATCCTGCAGATTAATGGAGTGGTACAGCCATTCTCAAAGGACATGTATAAGAACTTATCTCCAGCAAACCCATATTCAGTAAATAGTAAAATTAATTTCATGATATAACACAAAGGAAATTGAAAAGTGAAAGAATGGAAGACACAATGGGGGATATTTAAAATCATAGGGGTAAATAGAGTAGACAAATGTTTAAGAAATAATATATTTTACCTTGGCACTGAGGTGGTTCCGTCCAGTTTCCATTCCTACACATCACTTCTAACTCTCCATAGAGTTTATAAGGTTTGTCACATTCATAACGTACTTTCTCTTTAGGTGGATACTTTATCATCGGTTTTGAGATCATCTTGCCATTTTTAACCTTTGGAGGATCGCCACAGGAAACATCTACATGAAAGAAAGATGGGAAGGAAAGAAGGAAGGAAAGTGCAAAGAGAAAAAGAGAAAAGAGAAAGACAACTGTCCGTTTTGAGTAGGGAATCAGAAAGCAAAATTTCAAGTATACGTCAAAAAGACATATCAGTAGACAATTTTTAATAATGTCTGCTACTGCTAAGAAATGTGCATGGATGATTTAAGAAAATTAAGTTTAAATTGTTGTAACACATAAAGTTTCACATCCTTAAATCTCATCTCTATCTTTATCCGAACACAGATGATTTTCTTTCCCCTTATAACCTGTGCAAATGAGAGTTGTCCTGCAACTTCTTTGAATTAGTAAAACAAATATCATTGACTATGAATCCAATATGAATTTAGAAAGTGTTAAAGTTGGAATAATTTAATTATGCAACATCAAGTATTCATTTGAAATGATTTTGTTTATTAATAATGGCTTTGACGCTTTACGAAATTAATAGAATTGTGCAACTCTTTAAATGCTATGTCAAAAATTGAGAGCAACTTTAAAATATATTGTAATATAAAGAGTCTGATTAAGTGAAATAATTCAAATAGAAAGTTCAAAATAATGATGGGGCATAAAAAAGAAAGCTATTCAATTTGGAATCCAAGGCTATAAGCTATGATGGTGTCCACACACACCTCAAACTCTCCAAAGCCTCATGCACTCATATTATTACATTGTTCATTATTTCAAAATACAGAATTCTTTAAAGCAGTGGTTTTCAAGCTTCCTAATGCTGTGACCCTTTCATACAGTTTCTCATGTTGTGGTGAGCCCGATCATAAAATTATTTTTGTTGCTACTTCATAACTGCAATTTTGCTAATGTTATGAATTGGGCATCCCCTATGAAAGGGCCATTAGACCCTCAAAGGTGTCTCAATCCACATGCTAAGAACCGCTGCTTTAAAGAGTCCAAGTCAATGCACAGCAATAGTAGGTTCATCTTGATGCCCAAAACACAATGCACTGGCAGCAGTCTGCAACCTCATCAGTTATTTCAAGTTTCCAACCTTGTTCTCCACTCCCCTCTGTGGACCACTTAACTGATGTATTAATGGTTCTGTGTCTATTCTCAAATAATTGTCAACAATACCTTTGTGTAGAAATCTGTCATGAATTGCAGGTACATGATGGGGAGTGTACATAAACCTGTAGCAAATAAAGTTCTGGTTCCCTGGATATCTGTGTTGCAGGAACCCTTAACCCTCAACTGCATCTATTCTTTAATCTCAAGTATAAGGTTTCTCATTGCAGATCGAAGCCCTCTTGAACCTGTTCAATTTGTTACATGAGAGCTCGACTCATTGATCTTACAATCTATATGACTTACCAAATTTATTTCAGGGTCTCTTATCCAAATTTATTTATTTACTAGGTCTAGGGTGAACCCTTAGATCTATATGAATTAGCAATTTTCCAGAAAAAAATTGATACTGATATATCAGGGGCCACTATGTACTAGGCTAAAAGGTTAACCATTGTCTATGTGTTGTATACCTCTTAAACTATGCACATTTGTTCAAGATGCCAAAAAAAGGTTTTATTATATAAATATAATTTTTAGTAAATTTAGGGTTTAAGTAAAGTACCTTTACATGTAGGTGTTCCTATCCATTTACCCTTCATACACTTTACAATATTTGGCCCATCTAATTGGAAATTCTTTTCACATTTGTATTCAACTTGTTCTCCTGACTTATATGACTCCTTTCCAGTGCTTTTGAGAACAGCATGAGGAAAATCAGGTACTTCCAGGCAATCTGTACCTGGAAGAAATGGAATAAGAATTTCAATAAATTGGGGGTTGAGCCCCGGTGGCATAGTGGTTGTACGTGATACTGCAGCCCACTGGGATGGAGGTTCAATTCCAGCAGTGGTTCCACAGGAGCAAAGGCTGGGCCTCCTACTCCCACCAACAGAGGGCAATGATGCCCCGCCCCCCAAAAAAAGAATTTCAATAAATCTTAAACAAGTATAATATTCAATATTTATCATCCAAAATAACGAGCATCAGATTAAACCATTAATCACTATGCAGTCTTTTCTTTTCAACTTGTCAAAGTAAATTCTCTTGATGCAATGACACTTCATCATTCTGCATCCATCGAGGTCATATCTTGGGATATTCACAGTGGCGATTGCTTCATAGAAGACACAGTGCTTGGGGGTCATATTTCTTTTTACATTCATGTTTATTCCAGTCTTGTTTTAGTCATTTGTATCATGTATTCATATCTATGTTTTTCTTTCTGTTACTGTTAAGATGTACATCATGGGAAATTAAAATAATTTAGGAAACTGTATGCTTATAAGATCATACAAAAGCTGACAACAAAGCGAATCATGATTAGATAAAAGAAGAAGTATCACTCAGGGATGAGAAATAGAGTGAAGTCTAGAAATAAAGACTTGGTTTCCAGAAAGCATGGAGAGGATGATTTTGAAAGATCCTTGTTTGTCTCATGTTGCCAAACTTTTCTTATTCCTAAGGATAAAATTCTCCATAAGAATACGGAACAAATTTCCACAGGTTAAATTGTACAATTGCTGCATAGTTGCTTAGTTTTATCACCTCTGCTTTGAATAAAATATATTTTGTATTTATGGAATAAAATTAAAGATATACTTTTGCAATCTGGTGGGGTAGGCCATTTTCCTCCAAAGCACTGTATGGAATCGGGTCCATCAATCCCCAAACCATCAGAACAGATGTAGGTAACTTCTTCTCCATGTTGGTAGCTGTCGGACTCGGGAGACACAGAACTGTGAGGTCTCCTCGGGGGTGGCTTACAAGGCAGCCCTGAAAAAGCAAGAAAGAATGCATTTATTTTTCACTTCTGAAATGTAATTTTATGATCTGTATCATTTATTTAGTCATTTTATGTATTTGAAAAGAAATTAAGGAACAGGAGTTAATTATTGCATCAAGAAACATGTACAGGAAGAATTTCAAATTCAAATATTCTGTGGACTTTCATAGCATAAGCATATCATAACATAAGCAAGCTGGGTTATTGGTGCAGTTATGAACAATATAGTTAATGTTTCTCTGCCAAACATGAATGTTTAAAGAAAATGAAGAAGCATGAATGATCCTTGTAAACATACTATTATGCTACAAAATAATCAGTAAGAATATTGAAGAGAAAACATAAATTTTGATAATCAGTAAGAATATTGAAGAGAAAACATAAATTTTGTTTATTTTTAAAAGTTTTTTATTGGCCATTTGTACTTCCTTTTTTAAATATTTATCAAAATATTTTGTTCATTTTTAATTGGGCTGTGTTTCTAATTTGTTACAAGATGATCCAAATATTATAGATAACAGTGTATTACTAGATCTTCATTTGCAAATGGGATGTTCTAGTTTCTGAGTCATCTTTTAGTATTTTTTTTTTAGTTTTTTATTTTTAAGGCATCATTGCCCAGGTGGTGGGAGTAGGAGGCCCAGCCTTTGGCCCTGTGGAGCTGGAATTGAACCTCCATCCCAGTGGGCCACAGTCCCACGCACAACCTCTATGCCACTGGGGCTCAGTACCCATCTTTTAGTTTTCTTTGAGGTTTCTTGATAACAGACATTTAATTTTCATTAAATATAAATTATTAATTATTTCCTTTCATGGTTATTATTTTGTGTCTTGTCTAAGACACATTTGATTAACACAGGCTTTGGATATTATTCTATATTTTTTCTTTATTTCTTTTTTTCCCTAATCATTTTATTGGGGGCTCATACATCGCTTATCACAATACATACAAACATATACTGTGCCTGCTGTCACCATCATTCTCCAAATCTCTGCTTTTCCACCTGAGCCCTTGATATCAGCTTCTCATCCTTTTCCCTCCCTCCCCTCCCCCACCACCCATGAATAGTTTTAAAATTATTATTATTTTGTCATATCTTACATTGCCTGATGTCTCCCCGTCCACTCCTCCAATCACCATCCTCCAGACAGGAATCTGAGTGCAGATCCCCGTAATTGATTCCCCCTGTCTACTCCACCTTCCCTAGACCCATCCTGTAACTCTACTCTCACTACTGGTTCCGAGGGGCTCATCTGTCCTGGGCTCCCTGAATTCCAGTTCCCATCTGTACCAGTGGACCTCCTCCAGTCAAATGAAACCCCTGGTTAAAGAATCAAAACACTAAAACTTCTCTAAACAAGGAGGCTGAATTATACACAATGTTGTATGCTTCAAGAAAGAATAAATGTCAGAATTTAAAGTGATTCTATGTTAATAGTAAATATTTTATCTTGCAATAGATACTTTACTAGTAAGATATATGAAGAATTGTATAAATATGTCTAAATTCAATTGCCATATGCTTTTGATTAGAACTTATCATTTATAGTAAGTTACTCCAAAAGCAGAATGACCTGACCTACACACTGTGGTGGAGAACTCCATTTTCCCATGTGGCATGTTATTCCATTTTCTTCAGAGAGCTTGAAGCCTTCTTCACAGGTATAACTTAATGCACTTCCATGTGGGTACCTGGATTCAGATGTTTCTTTCCTTTCTTCTGAAGTTCTAGACGAGGTAATTGTTCCATGTTCAATAGGAGAAGGTGGATTACATGGAATTTTTTCTAGAAGAATAACAGAGATCAAAAGAATAGAGTACAAATATAAAGTCTAAAATGATGAATCAAATCAAATCTTATTTGACATTTTAAAATAAAGATAATTTATATCAATACTATTATTTTAAAAGCTAAGAAACATCTGGATCTTGCAATTATCTAAATCATTACAATATCCATGCTACTATCATCTCATTGTATATCCTCCTTTCTTGATCTGTTTATCATGTAAAATGAAATAAAAGAAGCATTACATAATACATAAGAAACATTCCTTCTTCTTATTTCATCCACCTCATGAAATGAAATAATGATGATTAATTTGGGTCTATCATTGTTATTTACTTTTTTTCAATTATTTTATTGGGGACTCTTACAGCTCTTATAAAATTCAATACATAATTTGTATCAAGCATGTTTGTACACATACTACCATATTCATTTCAAAATATATTCTTCTTGAGCCCTTGGTATAACCTCCTCATTCTCCCACTTTCCTTTTTTTAATGAATCATTTTATTGGAGTATAGAAGACATAGAGAAAACTCTCCATCTTCTTGAATTATGCAAAGCCCGGTAGATTGTTTGTTCCACTTTGAAAGAATCTATGGAAACAAGTTATGAACTACTAACCAACACAGCGAGGAAAAGACTGCCATTTTCCATCTTTGCACACAATTTCATCTGCTTCCAGTATTAAGTAATTTCCTTGACAAAGAATAGATACTCTTTCTCCATTCTGATAATTCACTGTTGTTGTCATAGGCTGAGCATTGGGAATGAGAGGAGGAGGTGGGCATACTTGTATTTTTTCTTCTAAAAATATTGAAATGAAATGACGATTAAAAAGGCATAATTTAAGTAGAAAAATATATAATTTAACATTAGCATATCATAAATGAGCATGTAAAAAATGTACTCTTGTCTACTATGTGTAGGATTTTGTGGCCTATTAACATTTCAAGATCACCACTTTTGATTTCTATTTGTGTATTTTGACTTCAAGGATCTTCCTTTTATTCTTTCTGTCACAGACTACCTGGTAGTCGTTTGTACAGATTTTGTAGGAGTACAATCATGGGCTCTGGAATTCCTTTCCTTGGATGCTATCCATAGTTTGTTTACGTCACTAACTAAATACCTTTCCATGGTCAGAGACTCAAGTAGCATCTTCCTGTTTTTTTCTGTTTTCATACAAGATCCATCTGATATCTGAAAAGACAACCCTTATCCCGGTGCTTTACTGAAAGTGTCTTGAAGCTCTGACAGCAACCTATCAAGAGATCACTCCAACAATGTTGAGTGATCTTCATAAAAATTTTATGTACCTATGATATTATTTCATATTTTCTACATTCTTTTGGCTCACTTTTCTTTGAAGTGACCTTAAATATGGATCTCCTCCAGTTCACTGCCAAGATAACTTATTCTTAAATTGTTTTGCTTATTGATCCAATGCCCAAAGTGCTGTATATGTTTATTCCAATAGTTAATTGGGAATTTGTCAATTATGGGATTCTTGTATGTTTGTGTGTTTCTTTGTTTGTTTATTTTAAGGAATCAAGTAATATTAATGCCTAGTGAAGGCAGGTGTTTGCTGCATTCTCTTCTAGAACTTTCTTACTTCTCTCGTCTGTTTCTAAGGCATCATCTAATATTGCTTTCCAATCAGAGTAGTCAGTAGGTATTGTTCTTCTTTTTCAATATTGAAAAGAAGTTGTCTAAAAATACATGTAGAAAATATTTTGAAAGGAAAGCTATGGAATGTGCTTGCTCTGGTTTATTCTGTACTCTTTGTTTGCCTTACCTTGTGGTGCTGTAGTTATGCATTAAGTTGCTAACTGCAAAGCCTGCCGCTCAAAACCACCAGCTACAGTGGGGGATACAAATGCAGCCTTTACTCCATTCCAGAGTGATTGTCTTGGAAACTCACAGGGGCAGTTTTGCCTAGCCCTTCAGATCATTATGAATTTTAAGCTTTTTTTTTTGTTCCTAAATCACATTACCTTGATAACTCTAGCTTTGTAGCATAATGTGAAAACACATGTATGTGCTATGAATATCATAATTTTTCTCAAGATTGATTAAAGGAGTCCTGGTGGTGCCATGGTTGTTTGTTTGCTAATCCAGAGAATAGACCTTCACAGAGCAGTAAGATGAGGCAATCTGCTTCCATAAAAATGTAGCACCCGGCTGAGCCCCAGTGGCATAGTGGTTGAGTGCAGGACCGTGGCCCATGGGCTTGGCCATTCAAATCCAGCTCCTACTCTCCAGGAGCAAGGCTGGGTAGCTCTCACAACACCAGAGAGCAGTGATGCCCATCCCCCAAAAATGTAGAGCTTCAGACACTGTACAGAGACATTCTAATGTGTCCTATGGGGTTACTTGTAATCTACCCGAAGTTAGTGCATCTGGAAAGTTTAGGCTTTGAAAAGAGAGCAGCATAAATGTGGTGGTGGGCTTGAGTTTGGGATCCTTGGGGGGGGGGGTCTGGAACAAGTTTGGAGAATTTGCATTCATCATGTCCTCTCACCATCGAGTTTCTAAATACTATTAGAAGATAAAAGGTACAAAGGCATATAAATGATGAGGATAGACATGAACTTTTTTGCCCCCACAGCTTCATCAGCACATAATTTACATTTTATATAATAGTGTCGATCCTTTTATAGTATCAAGGAGAACTGTATAATCACCACAACATGCATCTTAGAGCAAGCCCCACTATGATTCAATTGATTCAGGTTACCTTTAACCTGAGTTGTAGCTTTAAAATCATGATCAATTGTAATGCTGCCTCCCATCTCCTGCCTTCTTTATTTACTTGCCAAATCCCGTCCCTCCTAGGTCTCATTCCTGACTCTTTCACTTCCTGTAACACCTGCAATATTCGTTATTAAATCCACTCTTCTTGTGCTTCACAACCATCATGGAACAACTAAGAAAACGTTGCACCCAGAACAATTACAGAAAAGAAGGAAAAGTTTGCAAACAGAAAATTAATTTTAATTTTCAATGATAATATTCTTTCCAGAAAATTCAAAGAGATACATATAACAACACTTAAAATGAATAAAACAATTCAGCCTGGCTTCAGTGTACAAAATTAATATAAAACAAGTAAGAGCATCTTTTCACAATTGCAACAAATGTTAAATGTTTTTTGAAATGTAAATTATGAGGAATTATTGTACAACTGCCAAATTCCTGAACTAAAGCTATTTTTAAGAATAATGAAAAAATTATGAAAGACGTGAATAATTTTATATATATGTATATATATATATATAGTGTTCACAGAATAGAAACTCAATATGGTAAATATGTCAACTATCTAACCTATTTATATATTCGATGATAGTCCTTTTTATAAAGTAAGCAGATACTTTCTAGAAATAAATACACTCCAAAATTGTTATAGAAACACAAACTATAGAAATAGTTGAATTTCACTTGAAACCAAGGCCTTCAATATTAATTTAATTTCCAGACAGTCCTGGAACAACATTAAAATTGCTCTGTTTGATTTCATTAGTACAGCAACTGTGTCAATGTGGGTCCTTTGAGGGTCTTCCTCTTTTTGGTTATACTTCATTGCACCAAGCATAATGCCATTTTCTGAAATCATGTTAAAAGTAGGTGAGAAAAAAAATTCCATCCTGGTTTAAGCAGCATTTTAGATCCACAACAGATGTTTTTTATTATTCTGATAGCACATGGTATTTTCTATATTTTGAATCAATAGCATATTATTTCTAAAGCATGACTTCCCTCTTTCATTGTCATTCTTTCCCTATTCATTGTCATACTTTCAGAGGCATATAAAGGAATTGAAAATATCATTGGTTGGATCAGGTGCACCTCTACACCCAATTTGACACATTTGCTCTTCGGAAAGTTAAAAAGACATTTCATATCAGATTTGTCAATGCGGTCCATGTTTCATTTGGTTTGTTGTTTCATAAGCATTGATAGGATTCAAGTAAAATAAAATGTTTGACAACCTTAATCTGTTCTGTGCTTATCAAAATATTTTTTATTGGTCAAGCTCTGAAAACTTTATTCTATTCACACTTCTTGCAATTCATCAGTAATTGCTTAAAGTCCTTTTAGCTTTCAGAAACTAATGTTGTGTCATCCGCATAGCCTAGATTATTTATAAGACTTCCTTCCAAAACTCAGAATGGACATTACATAATACCCACAGGATAAAAAGACCAATAACCAACAAACATAAGCATATGGGTATCCAACAAAGACCCTGAATTCATCAATGAAATATTCAAAGAGATGAAAGGAGAAATCACTAGATGAACAATTATACTAGGTTATTTGAATAAGCAACTCTCAAGGAAAGATAGACCAACAGGTAGAAGCTCAATAAAGGAACAGAAGAGGTGAGCAAGACAATTTATCAACTTGACCTCATAGATATCTATGGAGCTCTCCATACACCAGTAAAAAAAATACAGTTTTTCTCCAATGCATATGGCTGATATTTTAAAATAGAACACATGCTGAGACATAAAGCAAGTTTGAGGAGATTGAAACACATAGAGACCATCCAATCCATCTGCTCTGACCACTTCACCATTGTGACAGTTACATAATCATCTGTCAACTTGAACTAAGGGGTCACAAGGTAACACTCAGCAGGAGGATTCTGGTAACTACATTTTTTCTGCTTGGAGGTGGCACACATTCCTACTGACAAGCCACATGGGATATGATGATTCCTAAAACAGATGACAATTGAAGCACCCAGCAAGACTATTAGTGGGCATATAGCAATAACAAGAAATAAGAAATAATGATGGGCTGAGTCCCGGTGGCGTAAGTGGTTGAGTGCGGGACTGTGGCCTGCGGGCTTGGCAGTTCAAATCCAGTGGTGGCTCTCAGGAGCAGCACGGGGTAGCTCCCACACCACCAGAGGGCAGTGATGGCCAAAAAAAGGGAAAAAGAAGTAATGAGCATAAATACATATATTGTGCCACACTTCTTCACATGTCTGCAGCTGTCATTGCTCTCTGAACCTCCACCTGTCCATCTGAGCCTCTGACCTCAGCCTCCCATCCTTTCCTCTCCATCCTTGCTCCCCTCTCTCCCACCAACTCTCAATACTCCATAAATTATTGTTTTGTCATAACTTACACTGCTCGATATCTCCCCTTGTCTTCTCCTCCCAGTATCTGTCCCCCCAGTGGGGGGTTATATGTAGATCCCTGAAGTTGGCTCCTCCTCTCCAATCCACCCATCTAGCAGCTTCAGTCCCACTACTGGTCCCACGGAGTTCATCTGCCCTGGGTTCCCCGCATTTCCATTTCTCATCTCCACAGTAGTGTAGAACTGAGACCATGACAGTTGGAGGGAGGTAGCCTTCAGGAACTAGAGGAAAGTTGTATGCATCATTGCCACCTCACTGAGCCTCCCCAAGACTCTCCTGTGCAAGAGTGTCCAATTACCCACAGGTGGGCCTTGGGTCCCCATTCCACTCTCCCCCCATTCATATTGCCGTGGTTCTTGTTCTTTGATGTTTGATATCTGTTCCCTTCAGTCCCTCGTGATCACACATGCTAGTGTTTTTCTTACATGTGGGCTTTGTTGCTTCTGGGCTAGATGTCCACCCTTTCACCCTCAAGCCTTCGCGATCACAGGTGCTTTATCGCCCCCCCCCAAAACAAACAAACAAACAAACAAACAAACAAACAACTCACTGACAACTTTTTACAGGGCAGATTAGAATTGCCCAATTGACTTTCTGAGGCTATGACTCTTCATAGAAATAAAAATCCCTGTCTTTCTCTCACAGAGGCTGGTAGATTCATACTGCTGACCGTGGATTGCCATCCAATGTGTACCCACTGCCAACCAAGTTTCTCCTCTGAAACCAGGGAAGAAAGGGGTATCATAATCTCTTTAACAATTCACACCACTGGAAATCTGGTCACCAAACTAGAAAGTTTACTCAGCCTATGTCACCTTTAAGAGTTTGTCAGTCCTAGGGCATTTATAGGCATTGTGAGAAAAGTAGTAAATGGATACATATTTGATAGAGATCATAGTACTCTTTTAGTCCAATTCCTTTCTATTTCTGTAACCTTTAGATTCAGTATCCATCTCTTCCATCTACTTCCTTATTTTCAAATAGTGTATCTGAACTGTTGGTTAGAGTAACAGAACCATTGTTTCCCAGTAAATTTTGAACAAGTTCATATCCAGCAATAAATTGGAGCTTATATTAAAAAAAAAAGAAATAACGACACTTGACAACAGCAAGAACTTGGCAACATCCTAAATTCCCATCAGTATAATATTGGATTGAAAACTCTGGTACATATACGCAATGAAAGACAATGCATTCCTAAAAGCAATGCAAGTATGAAGCACCCAAAGATGTGGAGGCCACTGGAAGGCAGAACACTGATTGCAGTCTGTTGATTACAAAAGGAAAAATAACGTATGAATCCACTGCTGTATGACTAGGCCGCAGAATGACCACCAACTCAGGCTTGTAGGGCTTCCAGTCTGTCTGATGGAGGACCAGAAAGGCTGGTAGAGAGCCTGAGCCATGCCAATGAACCATACACCATGTGTTAGAATAGATTGACTAGAGAAACAAATCCAGGGTCATTTATATATTACAAGATAGAGTTTTTTGTTTTATCTTTAAGAAAGAGTTTTATATCAGAGAGTAATTGCATATTATGAAAACTTCCTAGGCCAGTCCAGATCAAGTCCATAAGTCTCCTATTACCCCATGAGGTCAATAGTAGTCAATAAGTTCCTCTTCAAACTCAACCAGTACATGCAATGATGCAGAATGCAGGACTATCACAGACCAGTGGGTGGAAAGTTTGTGGATCCAATGCCAGTGCATGCACTTCAGCACTGTTGTGGGTCTCCACCTGGCTCTTACAGTTCTCTGGGTGTCTCAGCAGAGAGGTGAAGCAGAGAGAGGGTTCCTCAAGGACTCACCAAATCTTCCTCGCTTGTCAACAGGCAGATGAAGGCAGAGTGAGAGAGAGAGTCTGACCACCCCCAAAGAGAGTAGAAATTCTCAGAATTATCATAAGAAGTAACCCAAGCCCACAAGAAGGTATCATAAGGCTTTGACCTGACTGACAGGCTAGACTTCACCCCTAGATGCTTAATACCCACAAGTTGATATAAGATTTGTAATTATCACCTAACATCTGCTCTAGGTAAGTATTTTGAAGGCCTCATTAGTGGAGGGCCCCCTCACAACAGCTGGCATCAAATGGTCAAGGTGGGTGGGGTGGGGGGAGGAAGCTGTCTACTGAGTGGCAACCATGTAAATCCAGGATGAGCCCCCTCCCATACAGGTAGACAAACCTATCAGAGGCCTGCAGTGTACTGATGGGGGAAAGGACTTGAGATGAGAAAAGGAGCTAGCATGTCTGGGGGAACCCAAATCCATGACTGTTGGTGGGAAAAGAGAGAAGGCCTTCCTCCAGGTATGGGGGAGGGGGGGAGCTGGTGGTAGTTACTACAAATACTGTGAGGAACTCTGAGATTAGATTGTACCTGGTGACATGCACTAAAAGGTCAAATTGACCTGAGCTTCTGGACACATTACGGGGAACCAGTCTGGTTGCCATGGAACCCTCGAATACTGAATCCTGAATCTTCAAGGCATGTGGCATGCTCCAGAGGCTGCTAAGGAAGGTACAATATGGAAAGTTCACTGCATAGAAGATACATAATTTCAAGTCAACCTTTTAAATAGTTTATAGGGGTGGAGGCTTGTCGATCAGACTACAGCCAATCCTGCCTCTCTGTAGTCATGGCCTTCTCCTGAGGATTTTGGGAACTCCCATCTTCCTCCCTGGAGGTGGAGCACGCATTCTCTCTGTTACACATTCCTGTTGACAAGTCACATAGCAATACATTGATGAAGCCAGAGCCCTAGAGCTGGAGGAGCCAAATAAAGACCCATACCAGTGTTGACATGCTTTCACCACCACTGGATCCATAAGACTTTCCACTATGATCTCCCTACATAAGGCATGACTTATGTGTTGTATGAGCCTGAAGTGGAATTTATAGACTGGTATTGAACATATGGGCTAAGTCCAGATTTATGGACTTGATTTGGACTGGGCTGGGAGGTTTAAGTATAATTTCTCTTGATATAAAGTTCTATCTTATACACATGTGAGTGTCTCTGGATTTATTTTTCTAGTCAGCCCTGACTAACAAACACTGTTTGCACTGGCCTTTAGCTCAGACACATTTGTACTTAGAAGTCTGAGGCCTGAAAATTCATTTTGCCTGTGGAAGTGGAAGACAGCTTACCAAGCCTGTTGAACTCTTGGTAGGCAGATAAACATATCATTCCACCAAACCTGTTTTTAACATTGTCAGTGAATTTTTTTGTATATATTTCCCAGACAATTAGCACGCATTAGTTATATATGCAAATAGTTTCCCCCATCCATAGAATTTATTCTATACAAGTAATTATCTCACATATTGCAATAGGGAGTTAGCCGACATTGACCCAATATCTCGCTCTCACAGGATTTTAGAAGATTATTACCAGTGTCCAATCTAAGCAATATTAATGGAGGGTCATTATGCCCCATTGAGGTAATCGGTAAGATTATTTACCATTAAATAGCAAGGAGGTTTTGAGAGGTAGCTATAGTCAGATAAAAAAAATACAAAACAAAACAAAAACACAGAGCCAGTAACCAGTTTGGGGCTTGCACTGAATTCTAGTTACAATATTAGAACAATTAGTTCTGATGTCATGGTTCTGTTAGATACTCACTCTATGAAAGGGAACACTGGAGATATGGATGCTATAGAAAAATGTGGAAAAGTAATTAGGTGGTGACTGGCTGTCAGATATAACAGCACCTGGAGTCTTAATGGCTTGTCTATAAACAAGCACTTATCTATGTTAGTCTTCATGGAAAAAATGCACTATCATTAGTCATCAAAGGATTGTAAGCCATGGAATCTGAAGTTGAAGGAGGGATTAGTATCAGAGCCTAAATTATGAGAATCTGGTTTGCAGAAAGCTATGGATAACCGTGGGTACGCATGATACATTTGTGGGAACTAACTAGGAAATAAACCTCTGATGAACTCCCTCCACCCACAACTGAGGGGTGGGAGGAAAGTGGTTACTAAACAGAGTGCACTGGAGAGATGAGTATAGAAGACCAAAGACATTATTAATCTGAATTGAACAGATCAACTTCTCAGTTGATTACCCCCTGTTAAACATGCTGGGTCTGAACTGATTTTTCAAAAATTTCTTGCTTTGCTTTGTCTTGTTTTTATTTTTGTTTGTTTATATCAAGTGGGATCATAGAGATATTAGGTTATTGGTGGTCACTCTCTTGAATTTGTATTACGTGTTTTCCTGTTTTTGGGTATATGATCATCAGCACTGGAAAATGTTAGGACATCAAGTGAAATAAGGTTTTCTGGGGGTATAAAGATGAGGGCTAAAAGGGAGATGATGTTGAGATTTTCCAGAAGAAAAATAATGTTTGGAAAATCATTTTGGTAGAAATTGTGCAATTTTGCTTGACAAAATTGAACTATGAAATAATATGATATATATTAACTCCCAATTATTAAGAAAAATTTTAAATATCAAGCTTCACAACTTACTGAGAAGCTATTGTTATCAGTATAATTTGTGCATTAGGGAGATGAGGAAATAAATTAACTGAAATGAGTCCAGAAAGAAACCACCATTGTTGTATTCAGTTTCTTTTCTTTTCGAAAATTTTAAAACAACTGATCAATCATACAAAACAGAATACCAGGCTCTACTTGACAATTTCCTTAAAGAGCAGTACAAGAAATATACATAAATTCAAATGGTAAAACTAAAAATTCTGGCCTAAAATAGAGAATAATATGTGCAGTTGACTGCATATAAATGTTACTTGTTTCCTTAAAAAATGAATATTGGGACTGAGTCCGGTGGCTTAGGTGGTTGAGTGCGGGAGTGCAGCCCATGGACTTCGCAGTTCAAATCCAGTGGCGGCTCTCATGAGTGGCAATGGGTAGCGCCCATGACCACCAGAGGCAGTGATGCCCCCCAAAATAAATGAGTATTAACATGATGATCTCTAGAGAGTAGGTTTATTTAAGGATTGGTGTGAAAGCACTCTCTCTCTATAAGTGAGAACCCCCCCTCCATTGGAATTTTTTCCAAGCTATATATTTAATTTTTTAAATCAAACTTATTACCTTCAAAGTGCTACCCATTAAACTTAATAATCATAACCAATGGAGCTTTTTCTATTTTTGAAAGGGGTCCTCTCATATGTTATATTTATAAATCCAGGTAAAAGTGCTTTGGACAAAGTGACAAAGATTCCTGAATTTGGAGAAGAGAACTCCAGATAATCAAGGAGGTGACAAGAACTGACCCTTCTCTGCATTGGACTAAAGGTCTGAAGCAATGTGAGCACAGCAGTAATGAACAAACAGAGCCCAGATAATAATTTACAGACTTCGTGTTTCTGTTCAGTTTGTTTCATAGTCAACTACTGGCTGAAAACCATGTGGCTATTACTTAGAACAGGGTTCTAATGGGTTTCTCAATTTTCCTGCTAATTGAAAGACAACTGTTACAATATATAAATCAATATTTACTTTCAAGTTAGGAAGGTATCACTTTTACAAGTTAGGAGAGGAAAAATCCATTTTTAAAAACATTATAGCAAAGATCTTACCTGCACAAGTGATCTTGGGATCCCACACTCCATTTATGCACACTGATTTTTTATCTGATTTTCCTTTACATCTGTAGCTCATAGTTTCATTATGATTGAAGTCAATCTGATGTGATGAGATAAATTCTAATTTGTGTTGATTTGGACGTCTACACTTCTTCAGTTGTTCTGTTTCTATGGAACATGAAAAATGGATTAAAAAGAAATTAGGAAATATTATGTACAATGATAGCTACAGAAGAGGAAGGGAATAATGAAATAATGGTTTATGCTTTCCATTTGGCAAGTTAGTTATTCCTCATTATACTACATGAGGTGGATTATTATGTACAAACATAGTTTCCCATCCATTTATAGAAATATCTGGGCAAATATTTGTCATAAAGTTATGCTACACTTAGGGAACTGAAAGGATGGAAAAGGATCACTTTTTGGAGGGTGTCTATTGAACAGCGTGCTTGCATGAACTTGATCGCTCTTCTATGCCGTCCTAGTAGCTCTAGGGACTCTGAGCGCCTTGCTGGGGGAGTGTTGGCCTATAACCCACAGGGTTGGCAGTTAGAAACAACCAGGCCATCCGTGGGAGGAGGGTCTTTCTGTCCTTCCACACTCTCCTTTGCGGTGGGTAGAAACTGCCATCACTTCATTGCAGGGAGTGATTTGTTTGTCTGTTTTTGTAGTTCCCACCAAATGAGCGGGTGGAACCATGTAAAAATGCGGGGTGTGAAACACTAGCAGAGGGAATTAGTGGGTGTAATACTGAGGAACCTTAGAACAAGAAGAATAGCATCTTCAGGGCCTCAAGGACGAAATTACCAGAGCAATATATTTACAATCACTGCCTGAACAATAGAGGCCACAGAGATCATTGTAAGAACAGAGAGACCATGGTAGAGGAGTCAAAATGCCACTGAGACCACGGGACAGGTAAGTGGCAGGGAGGCTTCCTGTCCACCCAGATCTCTGCCTTCCTGCAACTGGTCTTGCTCTGGTGGGGAGTTGGACCCTCCTTATCCACTGGGGATCCAAAGTAGGTCACATCTAGCCCCCACGGACTTAGCAAGCAGCCTGCTAACTGATGAAGTCTCACATGGAAATGTAAGCAGATACACATATAGTTTTGCTTTAAAATATTTCAGGATGCATTATTTTATTTTTATCAACAAGCTTAAATCAATAGAAATTGTTGATACCTAGGATGAAAGAAGTGTCTATCTTAAAAGAAACTCTTTTCAGAAACGTAGTAGAAGAAATCTGAGAAGTTCAGATGTGCACAATGTGAAAGTTTGCATGAATCTTTTCGAGATGACTAGGAAAATGGAGATAGACCTTTGGACTCATAAATCACTAACTGGTGTAATAAGAATATTAGGACTTTGGGGAGCCCCTCTGTATTATAGATGATTCATTGCCATTGCAAATAAATTTTCCCACCCAAATAGTGAAAATATATAAAAATATAATTGTGGATATAGCTTTGTATTTTAGTAATTTTATGTTTATGGCAGTCTCTGCACTTCATAAAATAGCAATGTTGGTATTTAATAACACTAGAGGTTGAAAAAAGCAGAACTGATTGAGGCTAAACATTAAAGAAAATCAGGAAACTGGGCACATAGAGGTGGTAGTTTTGTATTGCAACAAATGTGGACAGATCAGAGACGACAAATACAAAGTCGGATCAAGAAGAACGAGCAGGGCTTTCGTCTGAAGGTGTTTAACAGACATGTAACAATCAATCTGCCATAGAAGGAGCCTGACTGAGCACACGTTGGAGACTTCAGAGGAAGGTAAGGCCAGCTTTCAGCACCAGTGACCGATCGCGTGGTCCAGAATAGCACTGGGGACAGAGCAAGGTGCTTCTGAGGGGGAGTAGCTTCAGGGAAATCTATAGATAAGAGTAGTTGCTGTAATTGATATGTGATCCGTGGACTTGTGAGTTGGTTTGTTTAGAAGATGAAAAAGAAACAATTCTGGAGAAGTGAAAATTTGAGGACAGAAAGAGGGAGCACAGTCAATGTTGAGCAGGGACGATTGGTAGAATGAGGACTGCAGAGGAGCCTCAGTGGAACAGTTGCTAAATGCTGGGCTCCTAAAGAAAGGGGTTTTCTTCAAACTCCCAATCTGTGAGCCACTCCATGGAGGAAAAGGTAGTAATCTGGTTCTGCAAATATGATAATCTCACTGCCATTTCTACTCAAGAGCAATCATTTTTTTTTATTTTGTTTTTCTTTGGTCCTATGAGAGCTGAATGCCTTTAAACTAAGGTGATCACATGGTGAGAACTACGTAGGACGGTATCTGAGTTCAGTGCGAGTCAGCATAGAAGCTCAGGTTGTTTTTTTTTAGGGTAGAATGAAAAGTTGATCATTCTCATGCCTAAGACTATCTTGAGTTGCCCTACATGGGAAAGGAGGCAAATCACTTGGGGGCAGATCAAAGAGGACAAATGAGAAGTTACATCAGCAAGAGTTGACCGTGGCATTAGTAAAAACGCACTTAGGAAAAATGCAAGAATTAATCAGCAGCCAAATTACAATTTCAATTTCATTTCACCAATGAAATGTCCCTTGTGCATCAGTCAGCCTTTGCATTGTTGGCAATGCAGCAGTGAGCAAAACAGGTAGGAGTTTCTGCTCTCTTGAGCTTGCTTCTCAGCTCTACATTTGACAGGAATTCATTCATGTCCAGAAATCTGATGATTACATAAGCAAACCCTGAATGGAAAAACCAAGTAAAGGTTTTACAAAACTCCCTTAAAGGGCCCTCATGTTCCCAGGTGGTCTTGGCAGGTCAGGATGAATCACTTGCACAAGGACACCCAAGAGGGCGATTTACTTCCTGGCCTAAGTCCTCCCTGAGTCACGTGTCTGACATTGTACTCTGACTGAGAGCCTGTGGCCACCCACACTGCTGTGCCTTCCCTGCTTTCTGCTGCATTTGAAACAGACTGGAAAAAGGAACCTTAGGAGAACCTTGCAGACAGGAAAGAGGAACAAAATGAGTGTATGCTCTTAATTCAATGTGCTCACTGTACAGGAACTGATGGAATGTGGCTTATGATAACAATACTGGCCATTATGCAAAAAACTCATGTTTTAATTGTATTTTTGACTCTTTTTTTATACTAGTATGCAAATTTATGTGTAAATCTAGCTTCGGGCTTAGAAAAATTGCCACATTGATATATGAATCTGCATTTTGTTGCAAGTTTGTGTATTTCTCACTGTAGATAAGTCCTGTACATTGTGGTCTAAAGATGAAATGATTTGATTTTTATAAGGCCTGGCAATTTTCAGCCATCTCACACTATAATTTTATAGTAAATCTTTTAAATAGTGTTAAGTAACAACTTGAAAAAATGAATTCTCACCAATGCACTGAGGAAGCTGAGTCCATTTTCCACTGACACATGTGATTGACCCCTCTCCAACCAACGTAAATGACTGTGCGCAGTTGAATTCCACTGAATATCCATGGTGATAGGGAGGGTGAGAGGGCCAGGCATAGCCATGCTCAAGAGTTGGTATGTCTTTACATGTGCGCTGTTCCTCTATGAAAAGGGGGAAATAGCTTCATTTTAAAGCAGCATTTGTCTTAAATGAATATCAATATGAAGTAGATATTCACATTCATATTTTATGTACATTACCAATACAAATAGGCAGAGTTGTCCAATCTCCATCCACACATTGAATTTTCTTAGACCCTTTCACTAAGAATGGAGGTTTGCAATCATATTCCACCACTTCCCCGTGCTCATATTCTTCTTTCTCTCTCCCCTTAACTTCCCCATTGGGCAGAGGAGGCAGTGGGCCACAGGATTGTACTTCTCCTACAGTAGAAATGTTGTTTAAACAATGGTGAAATAAGTCATATTGTGATAAAAACTTAAGCAAAGTGGAGAAATATCACTTTACTAAGTATGTTACTACAACATTCTCAGACAACAAAAAAGGAAGATATTCTACCCCAAATGCTGTTTTTTGTTTCATCTAAGGGAGTAAAGGTCCGGGGGCTCAGTGGCTTAATGAAATGGCAATAATTCTATCACTATGTTGCTCTGATGCAGACTGTATGAAGAGACAACCCGTCTCCATAAAGATGACGGCCTTGCAGGGCTGCTGTGCATCACCAACCTCTGGTGGGTGCTCATCATCGCCACTGAGTGAAATCCACACCCAACTCACAGTGCCGGTGGTAAGAGGTTTTGATGGTGTCGTTTGCGATTTTTCTACTGAACTAGTTGATGTTGGTATAGTTAAGGCTTTCAATTATATTATTATGAGCAATAAGCTGGATGGTTAAAGATGTGTACATATTAGCAAATATATTTACATATATATTAAAGTCATATGCATATTCCATGGAAACTCTTTTTCAAAATTTGTTTTATAAATATCATCACTTGCAAACACTTGCAAATACTATGCTTTATCTTTATCTTTGACTGGGTGAACTTTATGCTGAGCATTATTTAGATGAAAGAAGATGGAATTAAGGCCTTGTGGATAATGCTTTTAACATTAATGGTAGTATAGTAGTATAAGTAAAGGAAAAGAGAAAAATAACCTCTCCTCTCAGCATCTGTAGATGCATCTCTGAATATACCAATACACATTTCAAGGGACAATGGAAGAGATGTCTGTCTGAGCCTTTTCTCGCTCAACTCATAACCTTCCTTTTTATAGTTACCTCTGGTTTAATATGTTAGATTAGGGATTATCTCAAAAGCCACAAAATATGAAAAATAGAAAAGAGGTAATAAAATCCAAATGTTTAGCTATTGTTACATCAAGGTAGGATAGTCACCTTTACAACTTGGTGGCTGAGGGGACCATCCAAAGTGATAACACTGAATCGAATCTGGTCCAATTATTCTCAATTTCTGTCTACAGGTGAATTTCAGTACATCTCCAACTTTATATTTGACTTTTCTAGGTGAAACTTGCAAGTCTTTTTGTATATTAGGAACACTGCATTCTCTCTCTAAAAAGTAAAATAATATATATTAATGAGAAAATACAATTTACCATTGGGAAATAAATTTTATATATGTCATGCACTAATGAGACACTAGGTATAAACACACTCAGAGCCATGTTATATAAACCCTTTTCTTTGATAAAAGTAATTTCACTTTGGAAACCGTATAAATTTAAGTTGAACTGTGTGAGACCTTCTTGTATTGAAGAGCAATATGTGTGCCCTGAAAACTTAAAGTCAGCCTGCTAGTCTAGATGTCCTTAGCATTTATAATATTTAAAGTTTTCATTAGTCTAAAAATATAAATACTTTCTCAAATTGAGAATGTTACTGTTTTTCAAATGTACATTTAATAAAAATTGGCAATTTTGTTTACCATCATTTGTCCATTTCTGGCACGCCAATTCTGACTGATAGCAACTGCATAAAACACAATAGAATTTCCCCTTGGGTTTCATGAAGTAGCCCCTGCATCTGACTCCTGTGATGCAACTGGTGTGTTCCAGCTAGTCCTAGCTGCAGTTCATTATCCAAGCTTTCATCACTGTGTTAGTCCGGGTAGACTCGAGGAACAAATTGAAGGACATGCATATCGATATAAGGAAAGGATTTACACACAAAAGGAATGGGACATGGAGAAAGCATCCCAGCCCAGTCCAGGTCAAAGTCATAAGTCTGATATTAACCCATATGCCTGAAATCAGTCTATAAAGTCTTCTTCCAACTCACGGAGTCACAGGTCAGTGAGTGCAGAATCCCAGTGCTGGCAGGGCACCTCGCCTCCAGGGCTCAGGGTCCATCAGCAGTATCTGTGGTGGCAGAAGCAACTCAGCGCTGGCAGAGGTCTCCATCTGGCCACCCCAGCTTCAGAGTCTGGCTCCATCAGGACAAAGCTGTGCGGTCTCTCTCCCAGCTCCTCCAGTTTCTCAGACACTGCCATCTTGTCTTGTCCATGATTAATCGTCTCTGAGACTAACTCCCAACAACTGGGTAAGATAGCTTTTCTTCTTCACAGGGGAACTATCGCGAGATTTCCCAGAAGTCTCAGGAGAAAGCCATGCCCACATAGAGGCCTCATTGGCAACTCAATAGCTATCTCCAGATTTACAGGCTAGATTCCACACCTACATTTCAATCATAAAATTAACATAAGCACATAACTCCCACAATCACTATACCATTAAACATCCTTTTGATATAACTGGGAAATGATATGCATGCAAGAAGAAGAGGAATAAAGCATATAATTATGGTAAAGATCATTAAAATCAAAAGATATTCTTACCTACAAATTTTTTTAAAAAAACAATACTCACCCATTAGTTAAAAAAAATTAGACTGCAGTTTATGATAGTATCTTCTGGAAAGTGATTTTAAGAATACTTTGAATGGGCCTAAGGTATATAATACAAAATTATAATTGTATAATACAAATTATGTTCCAAATTCAACATACATTCAAACTCATAGCTATAAATATCAATTTTTAAATTCCAAATATACATTTTTCTTGTTTTTTGTTTTAGGGGCATCACTGCCCTCTGGTGGTGGGAATAGGAGGCCCAGTCTTGCTGCTGGATTTGAACCTCCAACAGAGTGGGCCACTGTCCTGTGCACAACCACTACACCACCTGGGCTCAGCCCCCCCTAAATATACATTTTTAAACAATGTTGTAAACACATATTTTGAGTTTGGGAGGCAAAAATAAATGGACAGGGCAAAATCAGGACTATAAGGTGGATGTGGTTAGCTTTTCCTCCTACATTCACACAAGACAACCCTGCTTGTCCTTGAGGAATGAATAGGTGTATTGTCCTATTAACGGAGCAGAATGTCTAAGGGCAATATTTTTCCCTTGTATGCAGCTTTCTTAAAAAAATCTTCCCTGTAAATCGTCATGATTGTGTTATGTCCTAAAATAAATCTATCAGTATAAACTTTAACCTACCTAGAATAGCTGTCTTTACCTTCTGTCAAGACATCTATGTGTTGAATACACATAGGTCCTCTCCAAAATTATTACTTTAATGAGACTTGTTACGAAAGTAATCCTAATGGCATTCAGAGTGGTGTTGTATTGAGAGAACTTGCTTCCAAACATCACAGAAATGTGTCCAAACATCATTTATTTGGACTATACCAGTGTCTGTATGAACTGCAATCCTAATAACACTAATTTATGATTTCTTCTTAAATAACTAAGTTTCCAGTTTATATGCCAACTTTTGAATGGCCACAGGTAGTGCAATCATAATGTATCTAAGCTAAAAGTTTTGGCATTTCTCCCAAACGTTTTCGGTCCTGCCAATGCCCTTTAAGTAAATGGACAATGCACTATGTTTACTTTTAAAGCAATAAATATTCTCACTCTGATCTTCTATCACAAAGTGGTGGACTGGGACACAATTTTACGAATGGTCAAAATATTCTTATCCAGTGAAGTGACTTGTGCTCTACCAAGTGGGCATGATCAGATCATGGTCCACTGGAAAGACAATGCTTTGGAAATAATGGGTTTATGTATATCAAGACCAGCCAAATACATACCACCCCAAATAGTCTGGAGCGGACATGGAGCTTTGGACATGGAGCTTCTGAGCAGACAACACCTTCTCCATCAAGAAAAGAAGTGCGACCCTGAAGAAAATGCCCCGGGTTTATTAGGAGTAGCAAACACAGCAAAGTCAAGCTGTAGAGAAAGAACAGCAACATTATGAGCAGCAGAACTGTGAGCTCAGCCGTGACCATGCCAGCCTAGGAAGAGAGAACTGAATGGTATCAATTATGATTATTTCTGAAAGAGGAGGCTGCTTTCAGGCACTATTCCATGGAGCTGAAGGATTCCTGCAGTTGTCCCTGGGCAGAGCTACCTAACCATTTTACATGGGCCCTTAGGTAGCGTGGAGGGAACCAGTGGGGAAGCAGTAGCAGACAAATTAAAAGACCCAAGATAGAAGTACAGGAGAGGGCAAAGGGCACTTGCAGAGGTCTAAACATAAGAAATTTAAGAACATATGTATAGGCCAAGCACTATGGTTGCAAAGTGGACCTTGGGCCCTCACCCTGGTGCTCCTTCAATGAAAGAACACTTTGTTATATGAATCTGGTATTCCTTGAGAGTCACTGGCCCAACACAATCACTGAAGTAGAATGGGTGCGCAAGCAAATGTGGTGAAGAAAGCTGATGGTACTCAGCCATTATAGGATATATCGTCTGGGGTCTTAAAAGCCTGAAGATAAACAACAGAGCATTTACTTGGGAAGAGACCACATTCACACAGAAGAAACACAACAGCCAGCATGGCCACACACTGGCGAAAGGTCTAGACAAAACACACATATCACTGTGCCCACTGAGGGCATGTGTAGACCCTGTGGTAGCATGAGCTATAGAAGAAGCTCATTTGCCTGTGCGATCATGAGGTTCTGAAACAATCTGGCATCAGGCATCAAAGAACAAAAGCTAAAATCAATGGACCAATGGACTCCCGATATCGCTGAAGACAAATGGATATAGAGGCATACAGAGTAGAAGAAATGAAAGTGCCCAGCTACCAAATGATTGGATGTCTGGATTCTCAAAGACTTGGAGATAATCGAGTCACCATTCAGCACAAAAACAGCAAAGCCCACATGGAAGAAGCATGCGTGATCAAGAGGGGCCGGAGGTAGCAGGTATCGAGCATCAAAGAACAAGAATCTCATCATTACAAATGAGGGGGAGAACAGGATTGGGACCTAAGGCCCACTGGTGGGTAATTGGTCACCCCTTTACAGGGGAGTCACGGGGAGGAGACAGACCAGTCAAGGGGCAGCCGGACAGTGATGAAACATACAAATTTCCTCTAGTTCCTGAAGTCTTCCTCTCCCCCACCCTCCCAACCATCATGGTCCCAACTCTACCCCACAAATCCAGATGGACTGGAGAGGGTTTACTAGTGGACAGGAGAGCTGGGGATGTGGGGAGATCAAGATGGTTGAGCCCCTTCAGCCCGGTGGTTGGATTGGAGCTGCTGGAGGGGTAGAGAGAGGGTGGGGTGGAGGGAATTCATGCAAAGGTGAATCCCCTCTGACCAAGGATGAGGAATATGAAGAGCCTCACAGAAGACATTGCAAAGTGAATTGTTGAAAATGCAATGATTTATCACCTTGTCATTTGATTTCTCTTTTTACCCATTTTAAACTTGGTCCAGGTTTTTAAATCTTTTCTACTTCCTTTTCTATTGAGGGTTGCCTGTGCTTTATTTTATTATTGTTACTAGGTTTTTGGTATGTTTTTGCTTTCATATCTTATTATTGTTTTTGCACGTCTTTCTGTATACAAAATCTAGTATAGTACATTGTTAGAGACAATAATTGAACTAGTAGTTTCTTGGTGGTGTGGCAGAGGAAGATGGGGGGAATAGGGAGTTAATAACAACAGAACAAGAAAGAAGAAAATGTTCTAAAATTGACCGTGGCAATTATCATAACACTCATAACTGTTGAATTGCATGTTATATGGATTATGTGCCAATAAAATCTTTGTTTAAAATGAAAAAAAAAGAAATACAGGAGAACCTGTACAAAGTTTTTGTGAAGACAAGGCAAAGCCAAGTGAGGCCCAGTGCACAGCAGACGACTCGGGAAACGTGCAGGCTCCCCGTAGCAGCTGCAGAAGGGTAGCCAGAGACAACAGTAGCCTGCTCAACAGCGCAAGAATAGACTTTAGTAATTTGAAGAAGGGTCACAATTCCCCTTCAGAATCTGTTCATATTCATTGCTATTTGCTTGCTATAAATTATGATAATTATTTTCAACTTGTCAACAATGTGTCAGTATGTCGGTGCTCAACTCATTGACAGATGAAAATAGCGGCCATGGTAGTTGGATGAGCCTCATTCTTAGTAGTTTTATGGCTGCCAATAGTAAGACCTGCAGCCTTTCTGCATATGCAAGCTGACAAACAAGTATGTGTACAATGGCTGCCATTACTGTCGTCTCTCTGAAAACCCGAACAGAGTGTCTGAGATGACTGAGCCAATGCAGGAACTCGCTCTCTCTTTTCTCCTGCCCAATTCCTCCAAACTCTGCTCTCAGCTCTGCGTCCCTTCAGCCCTCACCTTATATGACCCTGCCATATCCCACTGTACATGGCCCTGCTTCCTGGCATGACGACAACAAGTACAAAATCAAAACCAACACATCAACAATGCAAGTCTATTGGCATTACTGATTTTCTTAAACCCCTTTCTATCTTTTCATCAATATAAAATTGTCCACTGTTTTCAGTCTGAACTGTTGTGGGTCATCTTGCTTTTGACTCCTCTCCAGACTTAGCTAATACCATCATCCACCCCTGGAGGAGATTCTTCTCATGCTGAGTTTCCCATACAGTATTTTTATGTTAGAGCGTTGTCCGGAGAGAACTGTAGAGCCATTCATTTTTAAAGAAGAAAGCAAAAAGCAGATACTCAAATAAAATGATTGAAGAGATGACAAGTAACCAGAATTTGATCATGAGTGTCAGCTTTCAATAATTTAATATGTTGGAAGTAGGATTTATTACAAAATAAATTTTAATGACAAATGTAATGTCCGTTGCCCATAGAAAACATATGTTATGCACTGCTTTAAAAACAGAGTTTTATTTGTGGTTTTCAAGCATTATCTTTTCCCAATTTACATATACACAGAAGGAGGCAGCTTAGTTTAAATGATCATTCCTGAACAATGTTTCTAGATAATTACAATTCTACCCTCAAAATAAATGTCTACTGAATGATTATATTATCTGAAGGTGTTGAAGATTGAAAGACAAACAAACAGGTGCTGTACTCACCATAGCAGTTGGGTGCCTCAGACCAGCCATCCTCACCACACACGATCGAGCCTGCGGTGCTTCCACCTGTGTTTTCATAGCCATCCCTGCATTCATAGTCCAGCTGGTCATTAAGCTTAAACCACGTGCCATTACTTTTGGCTCTGGCATTCTCAAATACTGGCATATCACAAGATTCTGTTGTGTGATAAAATTGAGGATTTCATTTCATGTTATTAATGGGGAAAACAGCTGAATAAAATTTGTCTCAGAAACAATACATTCTACCTAATTATGTATCTTTTAAGGTCACCTGAAAGGATTTAATAATTGCCCTCCTAAGTCATTATTACATTAGACATTCACATTTAAGCTTATAGCTTTCTTTGCTTCACTTAAATCATCTGCAAGTGACATTATATAAGAACTTCCTTCTCAATTCGGCGAGTATGTCCCATGCAGGTAAATTCAAAGCTTAATAGAGCTTAATTATTTTGCAGATAACCTTAGTAACAATTTTATAATGAAAAATAACTATCTTATGATCATTTGAGACATATATGCTAAAGTAAATTGATAAATAAGATATGAAAATGCCATATGACTTTTTCTCTCTCAAAAAAGATGCTTGAAATAGGTATTTATCATAATGTAGGAGGATAAAACAAATAATTATGAAATCAATTTTTGTCCTTTGTCCACCAGATCCATTGTAAAATCACTCTCCCAATTTTTACATGGAACCAAATCTCCTACCAGAGCATCAACTCTTTGGAGGGAAACTTTGTCAGTATCTAGGCATTCAAGGAGAGGTAATTTTGATCACAATTTAATTTGATACTATGAGAATGCTTCTGTCCTTCATTACCTAAACATTTTTGAAGGTTTTTCAGAAGGTCCTCAGGATTTCCTTATGCTGGCATCTACTTAAATTAATTGTTTTCTGTACCCTGGATGCTCTCTGTGCATTTGAAAACATAACTTCTATGTCTAGAAAGAGGACCCCACTGTAGAAGGATAGTCACCTAAATATAGGTATAACAGACACAATTTCAAGGAAAAACCAAAGAAGCCTGTGTTTAGAGGTTCAAATAGAAACTTATTTACTCCGGCATAGACATAGAGCTCACTAACTAGCTTCCAAATGTGAGAATTATGTTCAATTAGGAAAAACTTGGACTCTAAAGATGGAATGATCTTTTATCTTATCAGTAGTTTTGTAAAAATGAAAAAAGAATTACATACCTAAATATAAATATACCTACATACTCTATTAAATATATGATTTCTATATTAGATATATTTTTACATATTTTATCTATAAATGTATATTATATATATGATTTCTACATTATATGTGATTTTTCCATTTTTACAGTATGCTGTGTATTTTCTGTTGGGTATACTACATTACATACATATGATTTCCATAATTTTTATATCATTTCAACATTACATATTATTTTTACATTATGTCTAGGACTTCCTTGTAATATATAATTGTCACATCAGGTATGTTATATTGCTTATTATTTCTACATTCTTCATGATTTCTGAATTATATCTATTTAGTTAATCATTAAAACTGGAAATATATCAGCCACACCCTCTTCATACCACTCCTTAAAGTCAAAAAATTATAGTGGAATCTGTCATAAAAACAATACAATTAGTAAATTGCTTACTAATGCATGTTGGCTGAATTGACCATCCACTTTTCAAGCACATGATGAATCCCGAGGCTCTGCCATCTGCTGTCACGTACCCGGGTTTACACACATATTGTGTTAGTCTATTGACAGGATATGTGAACTTAGATTCAGAGAGATATCCATTCTCAATTTTTATATCTGATTTTGAACATGTTTCTAAAGGAAGAAAGGACAACATGATACGCAAATTTTCAATTAACATTTTTATTCAGAGTCAAATAAGACAATATAATAAAAGTGAGTCATTTATCTGTGAAACTGAAGTAGTTATAATTCTACAAGCTATTTGAATGAGAAAAATTGTTGTTTCATTAACCATCAAAAGAAAAAGCTTTATTATTCATTTCTAAAACAAGGCTGATTGAAAACAAGCATTAACCAGGCACCGTGGTTGGTATAGTTCTAGCACGTTGTAGATTTCCAGATCCATAGACAACTCAATTACTAATAATTTCTTAGGACATTATGGCATGTTGTGGCATGTTGTGCCACACATAGGAGGATAATTGCAATAACATCAACTCTGACAGCATGAAATGTTGCCAGACCTTCATCATTTCACAATCACCAGAAAGTCAGGGTCTTGCTTGTAGTTTCATATCAGTTTTCTCGCCAAAATTCTCCCTCACCCTCACTTGGCCTCTTATCCACATGGTGTCTTCCTGTACTGATTGAATGTTTCCTTTTGAACTTGTGACAAAAGCAAGTGATTCAGACAATGTTTTGCTGTGATCATGTGGTTTGTGACTAACTTTCAGTGAAGGATGCTCAGGCCTTTCTTCCTAGTCCATCTAAGTCTGGAAGAACTGCTATAACCTGTCCACATGGGGTGACTCTGTTGGCATTTCATATATTGGTGCCTCTGTATTCAGCATCATAACAATAGGTGCACCTCCACATAACAATAGGTGCACCTCCACAGTAAGTAAATATCACAGTAAGTGATATTTGGGAAGCACTTTGTCACAATAAATACCTGTATTAGAAAAGAAAAAAGTTTCCACATCAATGACTTCAGAATCACTAGCAACAGTACAATAAATTAAACTGAAATGAAACTGAAGCTCACACAAAAAAATCAAAGCAAAAGCTGACTAAGAAAAAATGAATAGGGAGGAGCCTGCTGTGCTTTTCAGTGCTGAAGTCTGTGTGCCCAGGAGTCTGTGTGCCCAGGAGTCTGTGTGGCCCAGATTCTGTCCCCAGGATCCTGTTTGCACAGCAGTCTGTGAGGGAAGGAGACTGCTGCTTTGGTCTAGGGTCTTAGTTTAATTTCTGTGCCTTCGGCATGGGAGCTGGGAGTTTGTTGCACTGTTTAGCATGGAAGTCTGCGTGTCTGGGAGTCTGTGTGCCCTGAAGTCTGTGTCCTTAGAAGCCTGTGTGCCCCAGAGTCTGTGTGGAAAAAAGGGACAGCTGTTTAGGTCCAGGGTCTTTGTTGAACTGCAGTTTCTGTGTGGGAGCTGGGAGCCTGTTGTGTTTCTCAACATGGGAGTCTGTGTGCCCAGGAATTTGTGTCCTCAAGAACCTGTGTGCCCCAGAGTCTGTCCCTAGGACCCTGTGTGCACAGGATTTGGGAGGGGGGGCAGGGAGAGAAGGGTACAGCTGGTTTGGACCATGGCCTTAGTTTAACTTCTGTGGCCAGGGTGAAGTAGTTGTGGCCTGTTGTGCTTCTCAGCACAGGAGTCTGAGTGTCCCGGAGTCTGGGTCCCCAGAAGCCTTTGTGCACCGGAGTCTGTGAGGCAATTAGGATACAGGGGTTTGGGTTCAGGGCCTTAGTTTAACTTTATGGCCTCAGAGCGGGAGCTGGAAGCCTGTTGCACTGTTCAGCACAGAAGTTTGTGTGTCTGTGAATCTGTGTGTCTGGGAGTCTGTGTACGGGGAAGTCTTTTACTCCAGAGTCTGCATGGAAACAAAGGAACAGCTGCTGGATTCAGGGTCTTAGCTCACCTTCTGCAGTCTCCTCCAGGAGCTAGGAGCCTGTAGTGCTATTCAGCCAGGGAATCTGTGTACTCTGGAATCTGTGTGGAAGAAAGGGACAGCTGCCTGGGTCAGGACCTTAGCTCAACTTCTGCAGACTCTATGCTGGAGCTGGAAGTCTGTTGTGCTGCTCAGCCCAGGACTCTGTATGCCCTGGAGTCTGTGTGCATGGGAGTATGTGTGGGACCAAGGAAACAGCTGTCTGGTTCAGGGTCTTAGCTCAACCTCTGTGGCCTCTGTGCAGGAGCTAGGAGCTTGCTGCTCTGCTCAGTACAGAAGCCTGCATGAACGAGAGTTTGTGTGGACAGAAAAGGGGTCTTAGATAATCATGTGTGGCCAACAGGGGTAGAATTGGAAGCCTGCTGTGCTGCTCAATGAGGGAGTCTATGTGAGTGTGAGACTTTGTGGCCTCAAAGCGGGCAGCTGCTTGGTTCCGGGGCCTTAACTCATCCCCAACAGCCTCCACAAGGGAGGTAGGAGCCTGTCGTAATGCACGCTGCTTAATGTTGAAGTATGAGTGCACGGGAGGCTTTGTGGACACAAATCTGGCAGTTTCTTGGTGCTGGGGTATTATCTCAGTGCCCACTACCTCTGCGTGGGAGCTCAGAGCCTACTGGCCTTCCTAGGGTTGGAGTCTGTGTGGACACAAAGGCTGCAGTTGCATGGTGCAGGGCTCATTGCCTGTGGTCACTGCATGGGAGCTGGGTGCCTGTTGCTTTCCCGAAGTGCAGGAGGCTGAGTGGCGATGGGGCCATGGATGTGATCCTGTGGGGTGTAGGACATTGCCTGCCTCCCACTCTGCCTGGAGCGGCAGGGTCACAGAGTCACAAGACAGGGTCTTATAGGCCACTCTCAGGTTGCCTCAGCCATAGGCACAGACTTCATCGTTGCAGATCCACACAGTAAGTGAATAAGTATAGAGTGATCTCAGGCACAGAGGGCATCCCTTCCTTTAATGAAACCTAGCTACAGAAATACGGCGGGGGGCGGGGGGGGGTGAGGGGGATCACTGAACCGGCCCTAGGAGCTCATCCAGCCCAGGTGGGTCATGACTCCTTAGGTCTGAACAGCATAGTCACCTGCTCAGTGGACTTGTATTGCCCTGACACTACACTGGAATTATACATCAGTCAAATTTACCGCCCCCCCCCCCCGCCACCTACACAGCAACCAGCCCAATTTCCATAGAACGTAGGTAGCCTGAGAAAACACCAGCACCAATCACTCTGTGAAAATACACAAGTCCTTTTAGTAACCGAGGAACATGGCACCAACCGCTTCAAAACCATCATGTAAACAACAGAAAACCACATTACTACTAATAAATAAACAAGAAAGACAAACCACATTGTGGCAGTCATGTATTAGAGCTGTCAATACCATGATTGATATATAGGAGTGGAGTCTAGCCTGTTAATCTGGAGATAACCACTTAATAGCCAATGAGCCCTCTGTGTGGGCATGGCTTTCTCCTGAGACTTCTGGGAAATCTCACAGTATTTCCCTCATAGAGATGAGAGGTCATCTCCCTGGTTGTTGGGAGTAAGTCTCTGAGAAGACAAACTACAGAAAAAACAATATTGCAGCATCCCAGGAGCTGAAGGAGCTGGAAAAGAAGCCATGTAGCCTTACACTGATAGAGCCAGTCTACTGAAACTGGAGAATCCCTGTGGAGAGCCTCTGCCAGCACTGAGTTGTTTCTATCACCACTGAATGTTATTGATGCACCCTGAGCCCTGGAAGCAAGGAGCCATGGGAAGATCCCTGGCAGTGCCGGGGTTCTGCACCCACTGATTTGTGATTTCCTAAGTCATAAAAGACATCATAGACTGATATCAGGCACATGGGCTAATATCGGACTTATGACTTTGAACTGGACTGGGTTGGGATGATTCCTCAATGTTCCATTCCTTTTGTGTATAAACCTTACCCATATATCTATGTGTATGTCTATGAATTTGTTTCTGTAGTCTACCCAGACTAACACACACATGGACAGAACTAACAACACTCAGAAGAATCTGATGTGGATCTGCCACTAAAAGAAATTTTTAGAAGATTGAGTGGAGAAATAAAGGTGATGAGGGAATCTACACAGACGAAGGATGCAACAAAAGAGGGATATAAAGTCCATGATGGAAGGGATGGAGTCCACAACAGAGGGAATGAATTTCAAGCTTCAGAGGGAAATACAGGAGTTAACAGAGGAAGTAGCAGAAGCTGCACACAGCATTGCTGATCTCACAAATAGATTATAAGAGGCTGAGACTCATATCAGTGTTCTTGAAGACAATCAGGCTGACCTCAGCAAACATGAAAGGCAATCAGACAAGTTAATAAAAGAGACAGAAGAAAACCTGAGAACAATGAGCTTTGCTATGAAAAGGAACAATGTACAAATTATTGACCTACCAGAACAAGACATGGTGAAGAATCAACAGCTAATTTAACAAGGGAATTTCTGGAAGAAAATTTCCCCAACCTAATGAAGGAGAACCAGTCTTTAATACAGGAAGCAGAGAGGACACTGAGTAGACTAGACCCCAGGAAGAGTTCACTAAGGTATATAAGAGTTAAACTATCCAGCTTTGAAGAAAAAGAGAAAATCCTGAGAGCAGCAAGAGAAAGGCGGATGGTCACATACAAGGATATTAACCATGAAGAAGAGAAGCAAGTGGATCAATATCATTCAGAAGTTGAAGGAAAAAGCCTCCCCTAGAATTGTTTACCCTGCAAAACTATCTGTCCAGATAGATGGAGAGATAGGGTCTTCCAGGATAAGGAAAAACTTAAAAAATATGTTGTGAGACACCCAACCTGGAGACAGATCTTTGCTGACTCACTATGGCCAGAAGACCAAGACCCACTAAGCACAAACAGTAGAACATCATATAGTCCATACTCATGCAGGAGCCAACAGGTCAATCCCAAATGCCAAAAAAGTACAGCCACAGAGGAAAACATAGCAATAAATAAGCCCCCTGTAAAAACACAACAGAGCAATCAAAGAGTGATAAGGAAAAAACATACATCAAAAAGCAAAAGACATCAGCAATGAATCCACAGATGGGCATAATAACAGTAAATATCAACGGCCTTCATTCCACTAATAAAATAAAAAGGTTGGCTGACTGACTTGGAAAACAGTGCATCAATCTGCTGCCTGCAGGAAACACATTCTAAGCTCACAGACAAGAATAAACTAAGAATAAAAGGCTGAAGGAGGATATATCAGGCTAATGGTGACAGAAAAAAGCAGGGTTCACAATCCTAATCTCAGATAAAACTGACCTCAAGGTTCAAGCCATAAAAAGATATAAGGAGGGCCACTTTATAATGCGCAAGGAACCACTTACCAGGAACCAGTGAGCATAATGAACATATATGTGCCAAATGAGAGACCCATGAAATTTGTCAAACAGACTATTCAGAACATGAAAAAATATGTTATAGAATCAACAATTACTCCAGGGGACTTTAATATGCCACTATCAGAGAAAGATCTTTGGGAAAGAAACTAAGCAAAGAGACTATAGAACTAAACACTACAATTGGGTAACTAGATCTAATAGACATATTCAGAGTTTTCCATCCAAATGTAAAGAAATACACATTCTTCTCAAGTCCACATGGCACATTTTTGAAAACTGACCACATGCTGGGACGCAAGTCAAGCCTAAGTAAGTTCAAACACATAGAAATTATATGGGCCACCATGCCATAATGCTGGAGATTAATAAAAAAACCAGTAGTAAAACAAAGGCAAACAGTTGGAGGATGAATAATGAGCTTCTGCAGCATGAATGGGTACTGACCCAGATTAGAAAGGAGATCAAAACTTTTCTAAAATTACTGAGAAAGGAATACTACGTATCAATACCTTTGGGATATGGTGAAGGCAGTTTTCAGAGGTAGCCTGATTGTAATAGGAGCATATATGAAAAAGGAAGAGAGTCTTATAAGAGAGGCATTCTCACAAATACTCCAACAACTAGAACAGAGTCACCAGAATAATCCACTCAGCAGTAAAAGAAAAGAAATAATAAAAATCAGGGCAGAGTTAAACCACTGGGAAGACAAAAAAGCAATGCAGAAGATTAATGCAGCAAAAAGCTGGTCCTTTGAAAGGATCAATAGAATCGACAGGCCACGGGCAAACCTAACCAAAGAAAGGAAAGAACAAACAACAATAGACAGGATGAGGAATGGATTGGGAAATCTCAACAGACCTTAATGGTATTTAAAGGATTATCACAAAGTACTATGAAAGTCTGTATTCCAAGAAGTTTGACAATCTGGATGTCATGGACAAATACCTGGAAAAACAACCCCTCCCTAGACTATCCCAGATAAAGGTCAAGAAACTAAACAAACCCATAACAAGAGAAGAGCTAGATAAACATTGGTTATCAAGAAGATACCAACCAAAAAAAAAGTTCCCAGACCAGATGGCTTCACTGGGGAATTCTACAAGATTTTCAGGGAGGACCTGGCACCAACCCTCCACAGTTTTTTCAGAGTATAGAAAAGGATGGAGAACTTCCAAACTCATTCAATGAAGCCAGTATAACTTTGATACCCAAACAGGGAAGAGATCCCACGGGAGTAGAGAACTATAGACCAATATCTCTAATGAACATAGATGCAAAAATCTTCAACAAGATATTGGCCAATATAATACAAAAATATATAAAATGCATAATCCATCAGGATCAGGTAGGATACATCCCAGAGATCTAGGGATGGTTTAACATCCTTAAATCCATCAATATTATACATCATTTGGATAAGATGAAGTATAAGAACCATATAATAATATCTATAGATGCAGAGAAAGTATTTGACATCATCCAGCACCCTTTCCTAGTTAAGATGCTCAGGCAGATAGAAATAAAAGGGTAGTTCCTCTCAAGTTAATACAAGCTATCTATGAGAAGCCAACAGCTAACATTCTAGTCAATGGAGAAAAGACTGAATAAATTCCACAGAAAAAGATGACTAGGCTAGGATGCCCCTTATCCCCACTACTATCCAATATATTACTGGAAATCCTCGTAAATAACATAAGACAACAGAAAGACACCAAATGTTTCCAAATGGGATATATGAGGTCAAATTATCGTTATTTGCTGATGACATCAGTCTGTACATCAAAAATTCCAAAAGCTCCACAACAGGAGTACTAACAGTGATAAAAGAATATGGAAGAGTGGCAGGAAACAAGATCAACAAACAAAAGTCGATTGGTTTGCTGTATACATCCATCAAAACTATGGAAGAGGACATCAGGAAGGAAGCATCATTCACAAAAGCTAAGTATAAATTGAAGTATCTACGGTTATATCTAACCAAAAGAACAAAAGACCTATACAAGAAAATCTACAAAATCTTACTACAGGAAGCGACCTCCACAAATGGAGAAATATCCCATGTTCATGGATTGGGAGACTCAATATAGTAAAGATGTCTATCCTACCCAGGGCACTTTATAAGTTTAATGCCATCCCAATTCAAATATCAAAAACCTTTTTCAGAGAACAGGAAAAACTGATCACCAATTTCATATGGAGAGTTAAGAAGCCCAGAATTAGCAGGGATCTCCTCAAGGAGAAGAACACAGTCGGAGGCCTCGCTTTACCGGACTTTCACATTACTACAAAGCCACAGTGGTCAAAACAGGATGGTACTGGCATAATGACAGATTCACAGGCCAATGGAAAAGAATAATAAACCCAGAAATAAAACCAATAGCATATAGACAAATGATATTTGACAAGGGCCCCAAAAACATCAAGTGGGAGGGTAATGCCCTATTTAACAAATGGTGCTGGAGACAATGGAAATCCACATGTAGAAAAATAAAATAGGATCTCTACCTCACCCCATACACAAGAACAAAATCAAGGGGGAATCACTGACCTAGAAGTAAACCCACAAACCATCAGGACCATTAGTGAAAGGATAGGGGAAAAATCTAAGAACCTTGACCCAGGGAATACAAGGGCTAAATGCAATAGGACAGCACACACATGCAGGGGAACCTGAAATTGACAAATGAGATTTACAAAGAATAACACACCTGTATGCATCAAAGGACTTTACAAGAGGGTAGCTAGGCAACCCACAGACTGGGAGAGTATTTTTAGCAATGTTACAACAGACAAAGGGCTTATTACAAAAATCTATAATACTCTCCTTACTGAAAAAAGAAGAAAACAGATAACCCTTTGAAAAAGTGGGAAAAAGAACGGAAAAGAAGTTTCACTAGGGAGGAGACCCATATGGTCGATAAACATGAGAAAATGCTCCCATTAACCATCAGAGAAATGCAGATCAAAACAACCACGAGATATCATCTGACACCTTTGAAGCTATCCCAAATCAGAAAGTCAGAGAGCAGCAAATGTTGGAGGGAATGTTGTGAAATAGGAACACTTCTATACTGCTAGTGGTCGTGGAGATATGTATAGCTGCTATGGAAAGCAGTTTGGCAATACTTAATGAAAATGAAAATTCAGCTACCTTCTGATCCAGCTATCAAGCTACTGCGTATATACCCAGAAGAGGTAAGAAATAAACTACAGCTAGTGGTATGCACGCCAATGTTAATTGCAGCACAATTCACAATAGCAATGAGTTGGAAGCATCTAAATTTCCATCGGTAGATGAATGGATCAGCAAACTCTGGCACATACACACAATGGAGTTCTATGCCTCACCCAAGAGCTCTGACGAGCACAGGAAACACATCTCTTTCTGGGAAGAACTGGAAAAACTATGCTAAGTGAAGTCAGTCAATCACAAAGGGAGAAGTACTGTATGAGTCCCCTGAGGTAAGTGCAACCTGTATGGAGGGTATAAAAGAGAAGACTCCTATACCATAACAGTTGGGCTGAGATCTAGGGTAAGGGGAGGAGGGTGGACCAAACCCAGGGAGTTAAGTGCTGAGTGCAACACAGTAAGGGACAAAGGATGAGGTGGGGCAGAGAGAAAAAAGAGAGTTCAAAAGTGAAAGGATAACAGAGAGAACAGGACACTAACACACATAGGGGGTTAGTACTGGTCTTCTCTCCACAGAAGCTGTAGCAGATCCTACCACAAAGCAACCATGAGGACAGTGTGGACGCATGTAAGGAGGTAAGGACGCATGTAAGGTCACATATAAGAGAGAGCTATAGGGTCGGGCACAACCAGGGCCAGACTGACCCTATCCCTGGAAGTGGGCATGGCAGAGAACAGGTTGGGGGAATGGTCAGCATGCCACACCCACAGGGAGAAAGGCAAGAAGGGAGGAAGAGGAAGAGAGCTGGTCCAGTCCCCATGCTGACACATGATGCACAGAGGACTACATCCCTGTAGAGACCTAATGGGTCACAGAAAGGACTGGGAGAATGACAAGATGTGTCACACTGGCTCCCTATTGGAGCAGACAGCAACACAGGCCATTTTGAGGGTCACATGGTGACCCCCCAAAATGAACCATATCAAGAAGGGAGCTCTCCTGGTCAGAGAGTTAAGAGGAGAGAATGATTGGTCTGGGGTGGGGGGCAGGCAGGGGAGGAGAACTAGAAGGCAAAGGGCACTTGCAGAGGTCTAAACATAGGCATGTACATACATAAATACATAAATATAATTATCTATAATAAGGAGGGAATAAATCTAAGGACATATTTATAGGTTAAGTTCTGGAGAAGCAAGTGGATGTTGGATCTTCACCTAGGTGCTCCCTCAATGGAAGAGCACTTTGTTCTATGAATCTGGTAGTCCATGACACTCACTGTTCAATATGATCACAGAGGTAAAATGGGTGCATAAGCAAAGGTAGTGAAGAAAGCTGATGGTGCCCAGCTATCAAAGATATGCATCTGAAGTCTCAAAAGTCTGAAGTAAAAGATCATCTACCTGAGAAATGGCCATGCGCACATTGAAGAAGCACACAGGCCAGTGTGGCCAGGAGGTGCTAAAAGGAATAGGGTGAAGGCATCAAACGGGGAAAAAATATCACTATGTGCACACCTTCCCAAGACATCCACTGATGAAATGAAATGTGGGAGCCTAAGCAAGAGTGGCAAAGAAAGCCGATGGTGCCCATCAAAATATACACCATCTGGGGTCTTAAAGACTTGCGTGTAAACTAGCAGTCCTCTAGATCTGGCACAACAAAGCCCACCATAAAAGAAGCACACTTGCCAGTGTGATCACAAGGTGTTGAAACAATCAGGTATCAAAGAACAAAAAGCAAAATCAACTCATCAATTGATTCCCCATATGATTACTCAAGACAAATGGGTACAGAGGCAAACCAAGTGGAAGAAATGGATGATGCCCAGCTATCAAATAAAGTGTCTGAAGTCTCAAAGACTTGATGATAAACGAGTAGCTGTTAAGCACAGAAGCAGCAAAGCCCTCACGGAAGAAGCACACTAGTCTGTGTGATCAAGAGCGACCGAGCAGGTGATCAAAAGCAGGTAGCAAGTATCAAAGAACAAGAATCACATCATTATGAATGAGGGGGAGAGCAGAGTGGGAACCTAAGACCCATTGGTGGATAATTGCTCACCCCCTTACAGGGCAGTCACGGGGAAGAGACAGGCCAGTCAAGGTGCAGTGAGGCAGTGATGAAACATTCAACTTTCCTCTAGTTCCTGAAGGCTTATTCCCCCCAGTTATCATGGTCCCAATTCTGCCTTACAAATCCAGCTGGACTGGAGTAGGTATAGTGATAGAGAGGGGAGTTGGAGATAAGGGGAATCCAGGACATGTGAGCCCCTTGGGGCCAGTAGTGAGATTGGAACTACTGGATGGGTGGAGGGAAAGTGGGGGAGAGAGCAGAAGCCAACTACAAGGATCTACACATAACCTCCTATCTGGAAGACAGACAACAAAGGAGTGGGCTGGGAGGAGGTCGGGCAATGTAAGATATGACAGAACAATAATAATTTATAAAGTATTGAGGGTTGGTGGGGGAGGGAGAGCAGGGACAGAGGGGAAAGGATGGGAAGATGATGTTCAAGGGCTCAAGTGCAAAAGTGGGTATTTGGAGCATGATAACAGCAGCAGACATGTGAGCCGTCACAATACATTTATGTATTGTGAAAAACAATGCATGAGCCTGTGGCAGTCATGTGCTTATGTTAATTTTATGACTGAAATGTAGGGGTGGAGTCTAGCCTGTTAATCTGGAGGTAGCCATTGAGTAGCAGATGAGGCCTCTATGTGGCCATGGCTTTCTCCTGAGACTTCTGGGAAATCTTAAGATATTTCCCTCATGAAGATGAGACGCTATCTTCCCCAGTTGTTGGGAGTTAGTCTCAGAGATGATTAATCACAGACAAGATGGCAGAATCTGAGGAGCTGGAGGAGCCGGAGGAGAGGCCACATGGCTTTGCCCTGATGGAGCCAGACCTCTGGAGCTGGAGCAGTATGCTCTTGATAGACCCTGAGCCCTGGAAGTGAGGAGCTATGGGGAGACTCCTGCCAGTGCTGGGATTCTGCACCCACTGACCTGTGACTTCGTGAGTCAGAAGGAGATTTTATAGACTGATTTCGGGCATATGGGTTAATATCGGACTTATGACTTTGAACTGGACTGGGCTGGGATGCTTACTCAGTGTTCCATTCCTTTTGTATATAAAGCCTTTCTTTATATCCATATGTGTGTCTATGAAATTTGTTCCTCTAGTATACCTGGACTAACACAGAGCCCCAATAAGATGATTTTAATTTAAAAGATAGAAGAAAAAAGAATAAGTGAGTAGGAAAATTAATCAGAAGTATTAAGTGAATATAATTGCAAATCTCTAAGAAAAATTTTTGATGATTGATAAATTACAATGGCATCTTTCTAATGATAAAGATTCTTATTTCCTTTCATAAGACATTAAGATCCCTATTTTAATGATAAAGACTTTATTTTCTTTGTTAAGATCATAATGTATTACATTTTTATAGAATTCTGAATTCAATTGATAAAATTCAATTGATCTACCATTTTTTTTATTGTTTGCCTTGAAAAATTCTTTTATTTATTTATTTTTTTAATTCATTTTATTGGGGACTCATACAGCACTCATCATAATATATACATACATACATACATATGTTGTTTCAGTAGTTACATCTTTTCTGGGATGGGGTGGGGTGGGGTTCTTTTTTTTTTTTCTGATTTGGGAGAAGTAAGCCAGTTTTATAGGGCAAGCAAGCTTAGGCAATTAGCATATCGTGATCTTCAAAATTAACAGATCTACCATATTTTTTACACACACCAAGATAAAAAACAGAAATTTAATCACCAATGTCAACAAGGAAATCAATTGTTAGACTCCCATGCATCTCATATTTTAAAAGCATTAAAAGGGAATATGAGCAATTAGAAGCAATGCCAATAATCTATATAGCTAAACAACAAATAAACTCAGCAACTTAAGTGAATTGTCAAATTTCTTGGCAGCCCCAGTCAATTAAACTCAATCAAAACAGAATAGATAACATGGGTATACTTAACTTCGATAGATAAATTTAACCCACTCTTAAAAATCAAAACATTGCCCAAAAGAAAAATCAAAGAACAAATTAATAGATTCATTGGTGAGGCCTAGTCAATATATAGGGGAAAATATTATAGTTCTACATAGATATGTTCACTAAAGTAAAGTACATCCAAAATATCTGACTTTTCATTCTTAGATTTTGTGCTACTGTAAAATGCAAACCAAATTAGAACCTTACAAATCTTTTAAAAATGCTGTAGACCAGCTGAATTTTAACAATGTATTCCAAAGTCCTATAAAAAGTAATATGGTCTGATCTAATGCTTTATCAAATGACACAAAAATGTCTTATGATTAGAAAGATGCCAATGCATTTCACCACAAGGACAAGGGAAGAGAGAACAACAGACGCCTCAATGGAGAAAGTGAGCAAGTGTTTACCCTCATATCAGAAACAATACACCACTGTTTGTTCTCACCACATCTGTTGGGCATGTTAATCTTGCCAGAACTTTTTTAATGTCAGAGGGATTGCTGTGAATCCCAGATCTTTGGGCACATGGTGGAGAACACAGGTCCAGTGAAGGTCAAGTGCAGGAGATCACTCGGTATCTATAGAATGATAATCTGGTAACCAGAGCCTTTTCACCAGCAATCTTCATTTTTTCCAGCTGCTTCACAACATGACCTTGCCTTTGAAGTGCCTGTTTGTGTTCTTTGCAAGACACTGGCTGCTGGTAGTCATTCCAGAACAGAAGAGGTATTATGAAAGAAACAGAGCCAATGCTAGGAGCCCACTGATATCTGAACCTGTCAGCAGGGAGAGGTGTGAAGGAATTTTGAGTCAATGATTCACATGTGATGAAAAAAGCATAATTTGTTCCATAATCTATTTGGCTTTAGCTCAAACTAGGACTTCTGCTCATCCACTACCTGACACCACCTGCCAAGGCACAAGCTTAAGGGCTTTGAACAACATGAAGGAGAATGAGGGTAAAGGGATTACCTCCCTCCTTCCCTTTTAATGAAGTTAAATCTGATGATTAAAATATGGATATTCATATAAAGGAGATCAGGCTTACTGGTCAGTAGAGACAGTATGCCCCTTCAGATATAGAAGGAAACATAGCTCTGCATTTGTATAATCAACCATTTATGACCCAAAGGGCACCATTTACCCAAGGAAAGAGGAGGAATATAACACTGGGTAGAAATGGAATCAGCGGTGATACATTGGAAGGATTTTGAATGGATTACTTGATTCTGAATGTGTTTGAATTATTAAATGCAAGACTATAATCTGCTCTGTAAACTTTCATCTAATTCATACTAAGAATATACATATATGTATATATACCTATACACACAATGAAGTTACAATAAATATATACACAATGAAGTTTCCATATATATATTAAAGGATCCTCAAACAGCTTTAGAAAAAGAAAAAGAAACTTGGAAAGTTAACACTACTAGGATTTCTGTGAGTTTTAATCAACTCAATGGCAGTGAGTTTGGCATTTTTAGTAATGTCAGGACAATGAAAAGCTTAAACAGTCAAGCCAGCATAAGATTGATTTCAATAGAGAAAAAAACATCCAAGCAGAATCTTATATCCCCAATAAGACTATAAACACATATCTGACAAAGAACATTTATCCAGAATGTATTAGGAACTCTTCAATTTTCATTAATCAGTTTTCAAAAATCAACAAAAAGTGAAGTGATATATTTGACTAGCTTCAGCAATGAAAATACATGCATGGTAAATAAAATCAGAAAAAAAGTGTTCAATAGCACTATCCATTAAGAGATGGGATATTATCACATATATGTTAGAATAGCCAAACAGAAATGAAAAATGAATACAAAATAAATGGAAACATCACTATATGAAACTATGGGTCTTCCCTTAAGAGTGGAGGCAGATGTGAATAGCAACAGGCCCCATGAATGAGTGTTTTGTCATGATGATACTGTTACACATACTACTGATTCTCATGGCTCATGTTCTCTTGAATATTATAGAAATGTGCATCAAAATATAAAGAGTTTCCTGCAAGCAATTTAACAAATACCTGGGTATCATAATGTAATCTAGACTTTAACTAAGGATATTAGATATAGGTATGTGATTATCTACAATTCCACTGACTAATAGTCCAAGATGACAACTAAGAAATAATGAATAATCCTCAAAACTAACTAGACACAAAAAGAACACATAGAAAGAGTAATTCCAGAAGCCAAAACTTGAAAAAATTGCACTAAGGGAAGCAGAGTTTTCTCGTGAACTTTTAAAAGCTCCTTCTATGAAGATTTTACTTAATTGAAAAGCATTTATTCCTTATTTTGATTGCATACTGTTTATAAAAAGCTCTGAATTCCTAAGACTCTTCTATAAATCTTTTTGTGCAGAAATAGACATAGAATGAAATTCAACTCAAGAAGGTTGCATGCGGTCAAGAATACAGGAACCTGGCTCCATCAGATATCTGACTTTCTTTATTTACTGTCTTTGAGTCATATTGACTCTTGCAGTCACCCAATCTGGTGACAGTTTGTGCATTAAGAGTGTAGGAGTGGGCTGAGCCCCAGTGACGTAGTGGTTGTGCGCAGGACTGTGGCCCACTGGGATGGAGGCTCGATTCCAGCTCCACAGAGCAAAGGCTGGGCCTCCTACTCCCACCACCTGAGGGCAGTGATGCCCCCCCACCAAAAAAAAAGAGTGTAGGAGTGAATTCTAGCCTATCAATCTGGAGATAGCCAATGAGGCCTTTGTGAGGGCATGCTCTCCTCCTAAGAATTCTGGGAAATGTGGCAGTTCCTTCTTAGAGGCTATCTTTCTCAGTTCACTTCATTGAAGACTTTCTACTGACAAAACTGACTTAGAGACACTGTACGGACAAGGCTTTGCTCAGGAGAAGCCACATGGAGCTACCCTGCAGCACGGAATCTGACAAGCGACATGGATACAACCAGACCGCTGAAGCCAGAGGAGCCATGTGGAGACCCCTGCCAGCACTGAGATGTTTACCATGCCTCTGGATGCAGAGACATTCTACTCACCTGGCTTGTGATTATCTCGCATTCGGTGTCATTGCATGTGCTTCATGAGTCTGAAGAAGACTTTATAGACTGGAATTGGACATATGGACTAATAGCAGACTTGTAGGTTTGAACTGGATTAGGGTGGAATGCTTTCTCAATTTTCAATTCATCTTGTATTTAACCCTGCCCCTCATATACATGTGCATTTATGAATTTGTTTCTATAGTCTGCCCAGACTAACATAGTGACCCAATAGGACAAAGGTAGGACTTCCTCTATAGATGTCCTAGACCATAACTGTTTCCAGGTGTAGAAGACCTGTCTATCGCTTGCAGAGAAGCTGGTGGCTTCTATGTAGATTACATGTGGGATCATAGCCCAAAGAATAACCATTTTGCCACCCCAACTCCTTCTAAGATGCCTCCAGCTGGACAAGTTATTCAAACTTTTAGTTAATAGCTGGGCAACAAGGTCTGGCAGACTAGCCACAGAATTTGGTTGACTTCTAGAGGACCTTTCCTCTCCATGCTTCCTTCTCCGAAAGTCATACTGGTTATTGTTTTCTGAATGTATTAATGCACACCCTGAATCAATGTATTGTAATTAGTCTTGTTCTTTTTTTATGTTGCTACTTTTTTGATGGTATAAATTAACTATTGTGTTAGTCCGGGTAGTTTAGAGAAACATGTCCATAGGCACACACACATATATTTAAGGGAGAGGTTTATATACAAGAGGAATGAAACATTGAGAAAGCATCCAACCCAGTTCAGGCCAAGCCCACAAGACGATATTAGTCTATATGTCCATTACCAGTTTATAAAGTCTCCTTCATATTTGTTAGGCACATACAATGATGTCAAATGGAGGGCAGTCACAGCCAGCGAGTGCATTCTTGTGTATCCAGTGATGGCTGAAGCATCTCAGTGCTGGCAGTCGCCTCTCCGTGTCTTCTCAAGCATCTCAGCATGGACAGGCGTCTTTCCATGACTTTCTCGGTTTGAGAAGTCTGGTTCTATCAGGGTAAGCTCATGTAGGAATACAAGGACGTCTCACAGGGAGTCAGCCTTGTTTCTTGAATTTCTTGAAAGTAAAGTGTCTCCAAGGGACCGAGTAGAGAGTCTCTCACACCCAAGGCTGGAATACGGCCAGATTTCCCAGAATTCTCAGCAGAAAGCTAAGTCCACAGAGAGGTCTCATTGGCTATCTCCAGATTGGCAAGCTAGACTCCACCCTTACGCTCTTAATCCTCAAATTGACACCAGATTGGGTAACTAATACACCTACTGATTTTGCTGTTCTCACTTCTGTCACACTTGCTTGCTTAACTGAAATGACCTAAACAGCTGAGTCAACCAGGATGAGGATTTTGATTTAAAGACTTGCTCAAATATTTTTTCAGTGCTACACATCAAGGGAGCGCTTTACCTTGCTGCAGGGCAGCTAACTGAATAAAGAGTCTTCTACATTTTCAAGACAATAAAGTGGGTTCTTGCTTTTATTTGAACCCACAACACAGAGATCCAGAAGAGTTACATGTGGCTAAGTAACCTAGTAAAACACAGACCAGCAGTAAAATTCTTAGTCATAATGTTGGACATAGAAATTAGGAGCTTTCTGCAACCAACCAATAACTCTAAGAAATTGTTTTTTTAATTTTTGTTTTTAATTTTTTTAAGCAAGCTACAAAATGAAAACAAGAAGCACAAAACATGATTGGGTTATTTGCTTTGGGAGGAGACTGCTGACAACACTTGGGAATGTTTTATAGCACTACTAAACTACCTACCAGGATAAAATTAAATGGCATTATCTATGTTGAGAATATATTTGAAGCCCCAACAGGTTCGAGAAGCTGTGCATAGGACCATATGATCCAGCTGACCCAATGGCGCTAGAGGTTTCAGTTGTAGATAGATGCAGTGTGGAGACTTTGACAGAGCCCTATTGGTGAATCACAGCATATATCACTGGGATTTTTACCAAAGTCCCTCCATCCACTGCAGTCAACTACTCCCCCTTTGAAAAATCAGCTGTTGGCCTGTTAGTGGACTTTGGTTGAGACTGAATGCTTCATCATGGGCCACCAAGTCACCATGAGGCGTGAACTACCCATCTTGAACTGAGTATTCTGACCCACACAGCCATAAAGTTGGACGTGAGCTGCAACACTCCATTGTTAAATAGAAGTGGTACATACGAGATTGGGCCAGAGCAGTACCTGAACATACAAGTAAGCTGCATGAAGTGGCCCAAATGCCCACAGTCCCCACTCCTGTCATATTACCTTCTTTCATCCACTTTGCACCTATGGTCTCCTGGGTATGATAATTTATGATAATTTAACTGAAAAGTCATGCTTGGTTTACAGATCCAGGGACCACTTGTAAGTGGACAGCAGCAGCACTACAGCCCCTTTGTGGATCTCCCTAAAGGACAGTGTTGAAATTCTCAAAGGTCACAACTTTGAGCAGTGTACCTGGCCATTCAGTTTGTTTGCAAGGGAAAATGGCCATGGACTATCTATCATAAACTTAACCAGGTGGTGACTCCAATTGTAGCTGCTGTTCCAGATGTGATTTCATAACTTGAGCAAATGAACACTTCTCCTGATATTTGATATGTAGCTATTGATCTGGTCACTGCTCTCTTCTCAATACCAGTCTCTACGGATCACCAGAAGCAGTTTGCCTTCAGCTGGCAGGGACAACAATACACTTTAACAACTTTCCCCAGAGCTTTATCAACTCTTGTGCACTGTGCCATAAAACTCCATTGATAACATGACCTCCATAAGCCCCCACTCTGACTAGTGAGCCTTCAAAACACTTTGTGTCTCCTGGAATTAGTGTCAGTTCAGAGCCAGTGTCCAGTTGTGTTCTCTAGTCCAGGTAGACTAGAGAAACAAATTCATAAACACATATATGGATATAAGGTAAAGTGACCTGATTTTAACATTGGTAAAGCGGGACACCATTGACCGGGGTTGGGTGCAGGTAGAGGTGGTATATTCCCTTCCTGTTCTCTCGCTGTTCCCTAGGTTGCTGTTCATTCATTCAAAAAATCAGGACCTTTTTTAAAACTCTGAAGGATGCGAGAAAACTTGTTTAAAATCGGAAATTTCCCACCAAAAGTGGGACATCTGATCACTTTAAAGGGAAAGGTTTATGTACAAGAGGAATGGAACATTGAGAAACCATCCCACCTCAGTCCATTCCATGGTCTTAAGTCCGATAGTAGCCCATATGTCCAGTACCAGTCTATAAAGGCTCCTTCTGACTCATGAAGCAGATACCAATCTATGAAGTCTCCTTCTATCTCACAAAGCATGTGCAATGACACCAGGACAAACATAGGCTGGTGGATGCAGAGTCTTGTGCATCCAGTGGCGGTAGAAGCATCCCTGCACTGTCAGGAGTCTCCCTGTGACTCCTTGTTTCCAGGGCTCTGGGACCATCAGCAATATCCATTGGCAGTAGCAGCATCCTGGCATTGACAGAGGTCTCCCATGGCTCCTCATTTCCAGGACTCTGGGTCCATCAGCAGTATCCATTGGCAAGAGAAGCATCTCAGTGCTGGTAGGGGTTTCCACATGGCTTCTCCTGCCCCAGAGATTTGGTTCCATCAGGTTAAGCCTATGTGGCTTCTCCTCCAGCTTCTCCAGTCACCAGAAAAGAGGGTCTATGTTGCCATCTTGTCTTGTCATTTGAGCGTCTCCAAGGAACAGAGTCTCGGGTCTTTCATCTCCATGGGGGAAATATTGTGTCATTTCCCACAATTCTCAGAGAAAGCCAGGCCCACACAGATGTCTCATTGCCTATCTCCAGAATGACAGGCTAGACTCCAACCCTAAACTCTTAGTCAAATTGGCAACAGAGTACATGACTATGTTATAGGACCCTTTATAGATTAGTTCCGGACATATGGGCTAATATCAGACTTATGAACTTGGACTGGACTGAGATGGGATCCTTTCTCAATGTTCCATGCCTCTTGCTCCACATCAATATATTCCTGAAAAGTTTGATTTTGGTTCTCCCAGTGAACAGTCACTCTTGTGTAAGGACACAGGTCCTTTGGAGTGCGGCTAGAAGAAAGACTCACAGTATAAACCTTTGGTGCTGTAGCAGGGTTCTCCTTCAAAGGAACTTAGCCTTCCCCTCATTCAAAAGGTTGTGGGTCTGTAAACTGGCTCAGGTCTGGAAATTGATTGAGTGATCATGACTGTCTATACTGCTGTTCACCCAATCTAGCATTATTCTGCCTGTATAGATCACTTAAATATTTAGTGGATTGCCCATGCATTTCACTACTAGGGACACCATGGCTAAGTAGCCAATGTCATAAGTCCACACAAGACAGCTTGCTTTAAATACTGCAGAGATATTGCTATCTATTATAACTACATCCACCCTGTAAATCAGTTGATTCAGTGCTGATACCTGCCTTCTACCACCGTGGGATTGAAAAGCCCCATTGTGGGCAAATGTTGGAGTTCACTTAGGGAAAGTCTCACTGTTATTCTGGTTTACATATAATAGCAATCACAAGGAGTCTTCAGAGATGTTGGGACCCACTTTACAAACGAATGGTTGTGTGAGGGGTATGTTCTCACGACAACCACTTTTTGGTCTCTGGGAATATCCTGATAGATCCATTCCAACGTACCAGTTCTACTAAACTTTTGGTTGCCTTCCTCTATAGTGTATCAGCCCTACTGCCAGAGGTAAGAAGGCTTTCCTTTGTAGCTCTTGCAGAAGCTTTTAAGTATGTAAGTCAACACCTGAGGAGCTTTTCTAAGGCCCTGAGACCATCCCTCTCCTTAATCACACATTCCACTGTAAGGAGGACCAGGCAACCATCTTCCCTAAATTTGCCATCCTGACAAAACTGCTGGAAAATATCAAACATGTGATCACCAGAGTCTCTCCTTTAACCAATACCCCATCTATCAATGGTGATACTGTAGATAATAGCTTTGCTACTTCACACCATGGATCATCAAGAATGGCAGATATATTCATGTCTTTAGATGTGGTAATAGCATTATTAGTGCTGTTATGACTAATCATTGCTTGAGAGCCAATTTAAGAATTCCAAATTCATGATTTTATTTCTATGAAAACACTCCTAGTACCAACTATGTTAGACAGGGTTCTCTAGAGAAACAAAACCAAAACACTAATAATTTTATATAAATTTATATAGATAGACAGCACAAGAAATAAACAGTTAATTAATCTATAAAACAGTACAAATGGCTCAGTGCAAATCGCTTCTGTGAGAGAGGTAATACACTGGCAGTCCGTCAAGTCTTGAGGACTGCTGAGTATTCTCTTATAGAGCAATTTAGGCTGCCTTGCCACAGGCAGAAAACAGCAAGGCCGGTCACCTATAGTCAGCCAGATGACAGGATCTGACAGTTCCCATCCCAAGACATGCATATTCTAGCAGTGTGGCAAAGCAAACCTTAAAAGAACCCCGAATTACAGTGACACATTCCACAGGCTATATGTCCCACAGGTAGTGTAGCTTGCAAATGAAGGCACAGAATGAGCAAGGCTGCCGCACACTGGACCATTGACCAAAACACAACAGAAAACTCGGGCAAGGCTCATGGAGCCATTTATCTCTCTGACCTTCAATTAATCCCACATGTGTTCCTAGGCCATATTGGTACAATACACCTACCTGTCACAGATATATATATATATATATATATATATATATATATATATAATTTATTGTGATTATCAGAGCCAGTAACTGATGCCTCTAATTGAAAATAATTGGAATTTGAATCTCCTGATCAGGGATAACGTTTTTCTGACAATGCAATGCAGCAGTAGGATAAGAAACATCAGATACAGTGAACTGCATGTACATGCTATATTCCTCACAATATAGTTGAGTTATTTGAAATGATCCTGGATAAGGAATGGGGATAAGAGACTGAAGGATCATTTTGCATGACTGACTGACTGAATGAATGAATGAAAAGCATTAATATGCAGGGGAATCCATCTGTGGATAGACTGGTGAAGAATGGTGACAGTAGAGCAGATATAACATGGGAACTGAGCTTCACATGTCTTTCCAATTCCCCAGGAAGGATGAACTGTTATTGTAACAACCCTAAATGATACTGATTGAATTACTGACATATTATTTCTTCATCTCATCATTCTAACCTGAAATCCATGACTTCTGTCTTCCATGCTATGCAGATAAAACATTTATACATGTCTGATTGTATCCAGTTCTGTTTCGTGTTATTGAACAGATACAAAGAGGAAAACCTGCTCAGAATTAGACAGTCACCATAATTGTGAGATACTCCACTGGCAGTTCCATCTTTACTTGGATGATTAGATGAATGATATGAGGAATACTAATTAAGTGAAAAATAAGGGAATAATTGTTGTACAGAAGGGAAGCAAATTTAATAATGTTAACATTGCATTGGTAGCATGTGAGAAGCTATGAGAATAAGAATACAATAATCTAAATTTCTAAATGTAAATATCCATATTAAGATTTTTTGTGAAATACCCTTTTATGTTAAGCTTCAGGAACACCTTGGATCCTGGAGACTACGAAAGAATTCACTACTGGGCCATCTAAGTTTTAATGATTCTAATAAGATCTTATTTGATTGAGTAAGCTCCTATGGGGAGATAATTTGAGGAGTGTTGTTGCCTCCAAAGAACTTTCTTTGACAAAAGATCCTCTGGCAACCGTTGAACTACAACTTAGAATATTATGCATGGAATATCTGAGACAAAATATTTTGTCATGTCTGATTTTTCAAATGATCTAGAATTGCAGTGTCTTTAGAAGTGTGAGTGCCAATGTCTACTTTGAAAATAAGGTTTTGATAAATCACAGTCACCCTTACTCATTTATGCAACTACTTTATGCTATAAAACAGCATTGAAGCCGCTATAACAGAAACCATATAATGTTGTTGCTAGTGCTATTGAGTCTGTCCCGACTCATGGCACAACTTCAAAAGTGTTTACCACCAATGACTTAGCACTTCTATGATACTCTCAGGCATGAACAAATGTAAATGAAATATAACAGAGTGTCCATCACTGGGTTTCCAGAATAATACATATATGAATCCAGCATACAGGGCATTGATATAATAAGACTGTATTTGTCCGCCTACCAACAATTCACCAAATTTGATACAGCTGTCTTCTGCTTCCTAACACACCATGTATAGTCTGACTTAAACCCTCAGGCTACAAGTGTGTCTGAGGTAGTGTCCAAATCATCCAGTACAGTTTCTGCATCAGATCTCCTAAGGATGGAAGATTCAGGATTCAGTGGTGTGCCAGTGGCCCTCGGAAAGTGGACTTAGTCCCCAGGAAACACTCAGAAGTCTGCTCAGTGTTGTCTATCTGGCGAATTCCACCAAAAACACCTCCTTAAGTGTGCCCCAAAGCATTTCAGTCATTCATCATCAGACCAGCAATTCAGTCCTTCGGTTTTGCTTCCAGCAGATATGCACTTTTCCCCCTCCAGATTTGTTTCATCCTCTTTCTCTCTCCTGCATTGTTCTTCGTGTCAATATTACTCTTCCATCCAACAGGGCTGTCTACCTGAGGGACCTGCTCTCATTAAGCATTCCCCCTTCCCACTCACCCCCCTTCCTCTTTACCGACCCCTTTAACCCGCTTCCCCATTTGATCCTAGCTGACATTACATGTCATCTGGTCTAGTGACCAAAATGCCTACCTATAGCAGATATGGTATGGTTCTTTGGCACTGATAAGGGTCTACCAGGCTTAGTGCCCCCAACCCCACCCAGCCAAAAAACTGGATGTCTGGCAGCCTGAGATTGCGTACAGTTTGCTGCTTATTCTCAGAGGAGTGGAATCAATAAAGTATTTGTCTTTTTGTGCTTGACTAACTTCATTCAGCATAATATCTATCTTCCAGTTCCATCCATATCATAAGGTGTTTCATGGATTCTATACTGCTTTTTTTTTAGGGATGCAAAGAATTCCACTCTGTGTTTGTACCAGGAACCAGGAGTAGTCTTCATGCAATAATCTACTGATGGGAATTTAGGTTTTTCCAGGTTATTGTTATTATTAACTGTATTGTGATGAACATAGGAGAGCAAACATCTATTCATGATCTTCTTCCTTTTTTTCTTATTTAGCACAGATGACCCAATGAAAGAGGGTGGAAATCTACTTACCCCATCATAGCTTCTCTTCATGACCAGGAAATACATCCTGAAGCTCCTACTACCAACAAGTTACTTCACCTAAGAAGTGCTGTCAAACTAGCATCCAAAGCAACGTGCACTCTGTGGCAGTCATGTGCTTATGTTAATTTTATAATTGAAATGTAGGGGTGGAGTCTGGCCTGTTAATCAGGAGAAAGCCATTGAGTAGCTGATGAGACCTCTGTGTGGGCATGGCTTTCACCTGAGACTCCTGGGAAATCTCGCGATATTTCCCTCGTGAAGAGGAGAAGCTATCTTCCCCAGTTGTTGGGAGTTAGTTTCAGAGATGATTAAGCACAGGCAACACAAGATGCAGCCTCTGAGAAGCTGGAGGAGCCAGCAGAGAGACCACACGGCTTTACCCTGATGAAGGCAGACCTCTGAAGCTGGAGTGGCATGCAGTTGATGGACCTGAGCCCTGGAAGTGAGGAGCCACGGGGAGACCCCTGCCAGCGCCAGAATTCTGCACCCACTGACCTGTGACTTCCTGAGTCGGAAGCAGACTTTATAGACTGATTTCGGGAATATGGGTTAATATTGGACTTATGACTTTGTACTGGACTTGATTGGGATGCCTTCATAGTGTCACATTTCTTTTGTATATAAACCCTTTCCTTATACCTCTATGCATGTCTCTGAAATTTGTTTCTCTAGTCTATCCAGACTAGCACACACTCACCACGGGATCACAGAGCAATATTGTGGGTGTACCAATCAACATGTAATCAATGAAAAAGTGCAACTCCCAAATGTCTCAGAAGCAGAAGGTAACATCAAATCAAGTATAAAACCAGACAAGGTAGAGATAGCAAACCAACAAAATAAAAAAATATATAAATATATAAACCAGAAAGTCTCATTGATAAAGACAAATACCTGCAAAGAAATTTTTTTAAATGTGTATACTTCAAGAAAACCACAAACAAATTGAGAACAAAATGGAACACCATGCAGAAATTACAGAAAAAAATGCAAGTGGAAAATGACAAAATAAATAGATAATTGAAGACCATACACAAACAGCAAGTAAGAATCCCAAAGATTAATATTAAAATTTGGCAAGAGTCAAAGAATAATATTCAATGAATTAAAGAATCCAATTTTTATAAAAGAACCGAATTAACTGAATGATATTTTGATAAATAAAAATTATAACCTGCATACTAATTTACATGAGGAAAAATCAGAAGAAAACAAGAAGGCCAAAGAATTATATGGGACAAGATCAACAGAAACTATTTTCATATGTTGAAATTCATAATAGAAGGAGGCCACAAACAAATAAACAAAAAACCCCCAGAGGGTAACGTTGAAGGATTGCTATTAGAAAGCTATTCAGATATCATGAAAGACAAAAAGGTAAGCATTCAAGAAGCTCCAAGATTTAAGCTGGAAAATCCACTTAACACAAATATAATATTGTGTTTTCCCTTTGATCTGTAAACAGGCTCATTTATTTTGCTAAATATTTATTAAGATTCTTATACTTATATGAACTTTTATATAATGCATACACACATACATAAAACAATACATTGTGTCCACTGACTCATTCTCCCACAGTAAATATATACCAGTGTTGTGAAATTATTACCTGTCTGAGGTATTACTTACTGACAGGAGCGCATCTGGGGGGAGGGGACCAGTCCTGCTCCGTACAGGTAATGGAGGTTTGTCCATTCGGAAGACTGAAGCCACGATTGCACTGAATAGCCACAGATTGTCCTTGTAGATAATTATGCTGTGCAAGATGAACATATCCATTTTCCACTCCATATAAATAACATTGTCCTAAGAAGAGCAACAACAGTAATAGTAATAAGTTAAAAGATCAAGTAAGGCCAGAAAGTGTATTAGAATTAATTTCTGCAATATTGAAATCAGCACATGTAAGATTGTAAAACGAATGAATCAGAAGACAAAAAGTCATGTGACTCCAAAATATTGATTTAGAAGAAAAATAAATATTAAAAGATACTTATCCTAAGTTTTTATAATTCAAATATTTACAGATATAGCTCTGGTATATTTTTATAAATTTTGTCCTTTACTTTCTCATTTGATGCTCATGAATACTCACAAAAGAACACGACTATTTGTGGCTTTCTCTGCAACCACTCCTTTGAAGACTCGATATCATGGTATAAGATACAATGACAATAACTTCTGTGCTCTTCCCTCTAGTCTTGAAACACTCACCCGCATATAATTTTGAGGAAGTTTACTCACTGACGCAGGGGACTGGAGGTGCCCATCCTTCTCTTGTGCATACAATGTAGGCTCCGTAAGACTGCGAAGGTGTCACAAAACCCATTTCACAGTAATAGTAGTAATCTTCTCCTATTCCTGCTGGAAAGTATGGTCGATATCTCTCTGCATGATACAGCCGACCATGTTTTATTTCTGGAAAACCACAAGGCTGCACTTGAAATAAAAAATAGCAAACAAATAAGATTTTATCTTAGTATTTAAATTTTCACTGAACATAGAAGTTCTAACACCGAGGTACTGGAAGACATCTTTGCTACTGAGGATGAAATGACATTTTATTTATCATTTAATGTATATAATTACACATGCAGTCTCTAAAAAGAAAACAGGAAGACCCAATAAGCTAGTCTCTTTGAGTTCACATCTTCCTAGAATAGTTGACCATTCTGTGAAATGACAAGGTGCTAAATTTACCATCCAGCTATCTGTCTTCTTTGTTTTTCATCCCCAGCAGACAACAGAGTACTACTATTTCTCTGTGTATTTAATCAGATAGAGCAGAGTAAATAAAAGAATAAGTTAAATATATACATACACAGACTTAAGATTAAATTAAGGTTTGTATTATTTCTAATTTTAATTGAGAAAAGGTGTCTTTTATGTTTTATAAAATATTTGCTTTTAAATCATGCAAAATACAATTATATTTTTGTAATTGTATTAAGAGTAATTTTGGTTTATGCTTTCTTTCTCAACAGAGTAAGCCTAGTTTTTAGAAATTATCTCCTATTTATGGGATAAAATAAAGATATAATTCAAAGACCAGACTAAATTCAATTTCTTTCACTATGATTTTTATATTTATAGAAAACATAGTTGTTAGCTGCCATCATTCACTTATCAAATTACAATGCCAATTATGTCATCACTTGGAAACTTTAATTTTAAAAATATTTCCTTAAACATCTGCATAAATGTTCATATGGATTATTTTTTGCTAGGGTGGGGCATGGAACTAATTCTGTTCCATTAATTCTAATCAATTCTTAAATAAACAGACAGAATATATAAGATAAAGATAAACCACCCTGGGAGTCAACAATGAATTAGTGGAATTAAAAATTAGAGGCACATTGTTGTTGGATGTAGTGGAGACTGTTCTGAGTCATGGAGACCCACTGAGCATCGAAACAGAGTCCTGCTGGCCCTGCACCATGGGCTCCTTCAAGCCCATCTGTTCAGCCCATCCATCTTGCTGAACATCTTTCTATGTTTTGATGACCTACTGTTTTACCCAGGATCTTCTCCTTTGGTATGTCAGTCTCACCAACCTTGCCTCCATGGAGCATTCTGAGTCTACTACTTCCAAGTACGATATGATTGTTCATTTGGTAGTCCTAAATATTTGCAATATTTTCATCAGCACCAGAATTCGATTTCATTGCTTGTTCTCTAGACTTCCTTATTCCATGTGAAACTTTCACTTGCATTTGGGACAACTGGAAATATTATGGCTTCAGACCAACAAACCTTAGTTCTCAAAGTGACATCCTTGCTTTTCAACACTCTGAAGAGAATTTGTGACACAGATTTACCCAATGCAATGCATCACTTGACCTCTTGACTGTTACTTCCATGAACATTGAGTGTTCAAGTAAGAAAAAATCTGGAACAACTTTAAACTTTTATCATTTTATAATGCTAAATATTGGCTCAGCTGTGAGGATTTCATTCTTTAGATTGAATTTTCATCCACACTGTAGCATGCAATCTGTGATTTCATCAGCAAGTGCCTCAAGTGCTCTTTACTTTCAGCAACCAAGGTTGTGTTGTCTGCATCAAATAAACTTTCTTACAATACTTAGGCAACATTCTTCTTAATATTATACGGGTTATCTGATTATTTTCTCAGCATACAGACTGAATAAGTATGACAGGAAGATACAACAGTGATACACACCTTTCTTGTTCTTAAATAATACAGTGTTCTCTTGTAGTGATCCAGGTGCAGATTCCATATGAGCCCAACTAAGTGTTCTAGAAATCTCATTCTTCTCTAGTCTAATCATAGTTTGCTTTGGTGCATACAGTCAAATGCCTTTGCAGAATCAATAAAATGCAACTGTGATATCAACTATGATATCCATTGTTCGACATGCTCTTCAGAATCTGGTCTGAGTTTTTAACAGCTAGCTGTCAATATACTTATGCAGCATTTGTTGAATGATCTTCCACAAATTTAACTTTCATATGATATTAATGGTATTTCCTATGAGTGAGCATTCTATTGGGTCACCTTTTGGTGGGATGTGTAAAATGATGGACCTCTTCCACTTTGTTGTTCACATGGCTGTCTTCCAAAATTCCTGGTATAAATTAATGAGTGTTTCAATATTTCTTCAGCTTGCTGAACACTTTAATTGATGTCCCATCAATTTTTGGACTCCTGCCACCCCACATAAGTTTTTAGCCATTCCTTGCAGTGCAGCTTGAATTTCTTATTTTTGAAAAATTACTTCTTGCTACCTCTTGATATGGTGGAATGCTGATTAATTCTTTTTTAGTACAGTGACTGTTTATTCTTTCCATAGTCGTGGATGTTTCCGCTCTTATTCAATATTTTGCTAATAGAATACTTCAATATCAAAGCATGACACTTGAATTTTTCTTTTGTGTTTTAATTTAAGATACACTGGGTGGCTTCTCTCTCTTTTTTTTAATTCTAGGTCTTTTCACCTTTAATTTTAATACTTTATCTTCTCAAGCTCCCCTTTGAAATTTTCATTTCAGCTCTTTAACTTCATCATTTCTTCAATTTGTCTTAGCTCTTCTATGAGCCAATTAAATCTCATTAAAGGGATAAGAAGTAAAGCATTAAAGTTTATTTTGCATGAGCAAAAACACATGCAATATATATCTTTTAAAAATTCTTTAACATATGTATGCATCTTTTGTATCTCAAAATCACTGGGGTGGTTTCTTTCTGTTGCATTAGAGATTTTTCCCATGTAGTCTTTACGGATGTGTAACTTGGTTGAAAATATCCAATACACATGCATGGCCTAAATATTTCTCTTACATCAGAAGTTTCTGAATGGCACGCTCTATGCATAAAATTTGGGTTCATAATCACTTCTCTTAGAATTAATAGATTTTTCCCATTGCCTTCTTTTATACTATCCTTGTGCTCATATTAGTTTCACTCCTTTTCAGAATAAGTTGACATTTTCCCTTCTCTACAACTTTTTAAAGACTTAGAGTTTGCTTCCTTATCTCATCTGGATTTTACAATTGTTTCATCATGATTTAAAAAGACATAACAATCCTACTATGTTTAAGCTTGTGTCACTGAATTTGCATAAAATGAGTGATAAAAATTAGCTCTTACCTGTACAACTGAGCTTGAAATGCTAGTCTTTTGATTTTACATGTAAGTTTGCTTGTCCAACCCATTATGATGTTTCCTAGTGTGTTAGTCCAGGTAGACTAGAGGAATGAATTTCATTGACATGCATATGGACATAAGGAAAAGGTTTATATACAAGAGGAACAGGACATCGAGAAAACATCCCAGCCCTGTTCAGTTCAAAGTCATAATTCCGATATTAACCAATATGCCTGGAATCAGTCTATAAAGTCTCCTTCCAACTCACAAAGTCACAGGTCAGTGTGTGCAGAGTCCCAGCACTGGCAGGGGTCTCCACATGACTCCTCACGTCTAGGGCTCAGGGTCCATCAACAGCAGAAGCAACACATTGTAGGCAGAGGTCTCCATGTGGCCTCCCCAGCTTCAGAGGTCTGTCTTCATCAGGGCAAAGCCGTGTGGTCTCTCTGCTGGCACCTTCAGCTTCTCAGATGCTGCCATCTTGTCTTCTCCATGATTAATCGTCTCTGAGACTAACTCCCAACAACTGAGGAAGATTAGCTTCTCATCTTCACGAGGGAAATATTGCAACATTTCCCAGAAGTCTCAGGAGAAAGCCATGCCCACACAGAGGCCTCATTGGCTGCTCAATGGCTATCTCCAGATTAACAGGCTAGACCCCACCCCTACATTTGTTGTTTTAAGCCAATACATTTTGAGGGGAATTTGTTGCACACAAATAGGTAAGTAGTTAAATACTAAGTACTGTTATCCCTCGTGCTTTAATTGAGATATTGGGAGACTAATATTATTTATAGACATTCCTATTCACACAGACATTTACACAGGTTTGAGTAACAAAACAATTGACACAATTTAAAACACTTATATGCTTTCAAAAACTTAGAACACTTTCTGTGATAAGGATAGAATCATAAAGTGGTTCTAATTTACATACTCAATCAGAAAGTGTTTGCTTTTATTGTTTCTGGCTTTTCTGTGTAGTAGTAATTCATTTCAGTATTTAAAAATATAGGTCATGTCAGAGTTGAAACTTACAACTGCATCTTGGTACGGGTTCCCAGCCGCGGCTGGTACACAGAGCTGTGTTGCTTGTGGTTGTTGGATAGAAGCCATCTTTACAACTGTACCTGATTTCATCATCAACTCTGTGTGTAATTCTTTGAGGTTCAAAGAAACCATTTTCAATATAAGGAGGATTACATATGCCTTCTGAAAGAAACAAGGTGCAGTACATGAGCAACATTTTAAAGTGGTCGTTATTTATCCCAATTCTAATAAAAAACATAATATAAATATGAGCACCATCTTGTGTTCATGCTGCTATCTCTCTCCAATCCCGACACTATTGTCATTATGTGCTGTATCTATGCATTTGGGACATGATCCTTCTACTTCTAACAGTGCCCATAGTCTTCATAACATGCCTTATCTGGCAGTGATCTCAAACATCCCTTCATTACCTTCAAATCTCTTTAGCTCATTTTTAGTTGTCAAAATGCGGTTGTGTCTTAAATTAACATAGTGAATAGTGCTGAGTTCTAATCTATATTAAAAATGGATCATGGAATGGAAATACTCTAACTTATTAGACTACTAAATTTTGGATTTATGTTTTTCTTAGTGCGATGTTTCTGCTCCTATATTCTAATTAAATTGTATTGAGGAAAAGCAGACCCTGCTTCCTAACCATTAAATGTAGTTAAATATCCTCTGACCTAGTCTATCTGAATTGCGAAAGTCCCTACTCATTCAACTCCATCAACTCTGCCAAATCTCAGCAATGAACAACATGTTGCTTTCTAATTGAAAATCATTCCTTTTAAGGATTGAAGTATAAAACTCCATTGATTGTTTATACTTATGGTATGTTTTGACTAAATACATAAAAGCTCAGTATTTCCACCAATTCATTCAATTGTCCTTAATTTACCACACTTTCCTATTTATCTCAAAAGTATTGCCCCACAGTCACGTTCCTGACCCCATGATACTTAACACATCACTTGTCTTTAACAGTTGACAAAGTCCAAGAATGTTTAGTCTTGGTGTCTTAGTTTTCAAACCTGTTCCTGGAGTTATTTAAGAACTGCTTCTGAAGTGTTCATTGGATCAAGTGCATCAGCTCTAGTTTCCTAGCTATGGAGTTGCACTTTACTTTCTGCTGGCATGCTGTTTTAATTTATTAGCATATCACCTTAGTGTTAAATATGAGAAGAACCCAGGCACACAAATTGCAGGATAAGATAAAAAAGTAAAAAATGTTTAAAAATTAATTAGGTGGGGGTTTCTAAGGGAAGCCATAGATGTAGACACTGGGTGGCTAGTTGGTTACACATTGACCAGTCAATATGATCAGTAGTTGAAATCCATCAGTAATAATATAGCCTTTAAAACACTTAAAGGTTTGCAAACACAAGGAGGAAGTACTTCTCTGGGCTCTCATGTCACTATGAATTAGTATTTATTAGTCCGTTGATCGGGACTCAGAAACCCTGTAGTAGAGTGGACCCTCTCCTGTGGCTTTCTCAGACTGCAAATCTTTATGGGGCAGAAAGTCTCCTCTGTCCCTTACAGAGTGGCTGATGGCCTCACATTGGTGGCCTTATAGTTAGGAGTGATGCTTAAGGAAGATCCCCAGTTCATGGGATTTGCCCTGTGCAATATATCTTTGGATCAAAGGGTATCATGTGAAGTATTACTAGACCTAAATATTTAGTACAACACAAACTCTTTTAAATAAAGTCATTGTGCACTTCTTCTATCTCAGGCTAGCCAACACTATATTTAAAGATTCTGATTGTGTGGGTTTGTGTGTGCACACAAAGTAGGGGGTGATATATTGCATATGTTTAGTATCATAAAAGGGAGAGCTACTAAGTAAACTGAGTAGCATTTTTTCAATCAGCAAACGACATATACCCAGAAGCCTGTGTGACATTTGAAGAGCCAAAATGTATGGTGGTCAGTCTTTGTGTTCACAGATAACAGTTGAGACAATTAATTGTAATTTTTCTTAATTGTTTACAATTTTAATTGTACATGTTTCATAAGGAAGACTCAGATAATAGTTTTGTTTTGTTTCATTTCAAATTAAGAATAGTTTCTGAACTCTAGAACTTTATTTTTCCCAGTAACCTTAAACTGTGATTCACTCCTCTCCTCTCTCAAGATGTCATCCATGCTACCTCATAGAGACAAACAAGATTCACAAATTTTAAAAAAATTTCTATCAACATCCTTATATCTTATGGTATTCCATCCTTTCATGCCTCAAATCTTACAAGAAAATGTATTTTTCAATCTCCATTTTTCTTCCTCTCATTCTTCAACCTATTACCAACTGAAGTCTAACGCTTCCTTTATTCAGGCACTATACTTAAAAATATTTTAAAAATTCATTCAAAATTTATAAATTGAAGTAAATGCTGTCTTCTTTGTATTACATTATTGGTATATATTTGGGCATTTCATTTGTTGTTCAACTGCTAAGATAAATTTCTCTTCAATATTTGAAGTAGTTGATCGCTGATTTCTTAAATTTCTCAAATACCTCATATTATTAAGCTCTCTTGCGTCTCTGCATCTTCAAGTACTCCTTTTATCTTATTTTACATTTTTTTATATTTCTTCTTTCTCTATTCTGCTTTCTTTCTAAGTCTTAGTTCATTTCTCTTTTTGGCAGAATATTGGGCAAAAATAAAGTATCTTCAGTATAGTTTATGCTGATGAAGAAAATGAGAAATCTTAAATCTGCACCAGTAAGCCTGCACATCAATAAATAGGGAAGGAATTGAAATTGCCAAGAATTTCATTCTTCTTCAGTCAAAATGAAATTCCTATGAGAACATCAGCCAAGCAATCAAATGACATATTATAATAAGCACCCCTATGGAAAGAGAACACTTGAGATTTTGTTTTCTTTTAATCAGAATTGACATTTGAGTACAAAGGTATGCATGTTCAAGCCATGGTATTTTCATTAGCCTCATATGCATGAAAGATTTGAAAATGAAAGAGAGAAGATTAAGGGGAATTTTGTGTGTTCAAGTGTCATGTCAAAGAATGTTGACTATACCAAGAATAAACAAATCTGCTTGAATGAAGTACAGCCAAACTCTTCTTTCAATGCATGAAAGCAAAACTTCCTCTCAATGACTTTGGCCCTATCATCAAACCTGTAGAGTTTCTACAAAAGAATCTCAAAATTGTTAAATTAAAGTGTGAGTAGAAAAGAGAAAATACAAAAACAAGATCTATTGAAAAAGTGATCATAACAGTGTGCTCCAACATGGCAATGGTTGTAGAGATGGGCAGATGTGTATATCTCTTCCTTCTGTTATATATAAGGTTGCTGTGAGTAGACACTGACTCAGCGAAAATTTTAGGTCCTCTTAATTTTATTTTGACTCTCCAACTTACTGCCAAAATAGCATTATTTTTATTTAAACTTTTGTTGATGTGTAATTAATATATCACAAAAGTCAATTGCTTAAAATATTGCAGAGTTGTGCAATCACCATTGTAATCTTTGTTAAACACTTCATTTATTCTTGTTCCCAATATTGTTTGCTCCCCATTTCCACCAAAGAATTCCCTACTATAACACTAAATTCAAAAAAAAAAAAAGAAAGAAAGAATGTAAAGGAAAATAACCTTACTGCCATCAAGTGGATGTCCCCTCCTAGGGACCAATAGGACAGGATGTACTGTCATTCTGTGGCAGTAAGAATCCCTGCTTTTATATCTCAGAGTGGCTGATGGTTTCAATCCACTGACCATGACTAAATATCATGCACCAAAGTTCCGTATAATCTTAAATAACCGGTAATCGATATTCTGTCTCTATGGGATACCTAGCCTGGATTTCATATAAGAAAAATCAAACCAAAAAAATCCGGTCACAACTTATGACACCTTGTTCTAAAAGAGAGCGATGATAATAGAAACTAGGACAAATTATAAATGGTTAAAAAGAAAATTTATGATTACATACTGTATTTTAACCTAACTAAATCCATGAGGAAAAAGTCTGGGCTTTCTCTTCCCATATTAGTTGCAGCCTCAGAAACCCACAGTGGGGCACTATCTTTCAACATTGACTCTATGGCAGTGAGTTTTGCTTGAATGTCTTTAGTAATACACTTTTCAGTGTGCTCTGTGGATATCCTTATTTGCATCTATAGTCAAAGGTATGGGGGCATATTGGTTTACCTGTGGGGCTGCTAGCCATAATTTCAAGAACTGGAAACCAGCAGCCATTCCAGAAAAGAACTATGAGACTTTGTCTTGCCCTAAAGTGTAACAGCCTCAGACACTCACAGATTCTGTTCTACCCTGCCCTACACAGACACAGGTAGTCTTAATTGGCACAATGAAAATGAATTTGATTTTGAGTCAACGACCTGAGGGAATGTAATGGAAAACCCACATAAATGAGCACCAAAGAGAAATATGAGTTAAGGGACAAGAAAAAGGAAGACAAGAGCAAGGTAACTGGCTTTAAGAACATCTGAGAAGAAACTGAGGATCTTTTGAATGACCTTCTGGATAAACAGGCAGACTCCAACAAATGGGAGATAGTCGTACACAATAATCAAAGAAATGGAAGAGCACCTGAGGAATAATGGTGGATGTTATTGTGAGGAAAAACGTGACAATAATTGGATTATCATGACAAAACATAGCAAAAAAATCAACAGCCAAAAGTGTGAGGGAGTTTCTAGCAGAAAATTTCCACAGCATAATAAATGAGAATCAGAGAGCCATCTACGGAACAGAGATGACATCAGCTAAACTGAATCCAAAAAATTCACCAAGGTATATAGTAGTTAAACTATCAAACTTTGAGGTAAAGGAGAAAATTCTGAGAGCAGCTGGAGGAACAGAGGCAGTCACCTTCAGATGCACTCAAATAAGAATATGCTCAAACTTATCAGTAAACGCCAATTAAAGGGGGACAGAGTTGAGTACCAGCATCCAAAAGTTGAGAAAATAATGGAAACCCAAGAATCCTCTGTTCATTCAAAGTGTCTATTAAGATAGGTGGCAAAGTAAAACTCTTCCCAGATTAGCAAAAACTTAAGGAACACATTAAAAGAAACCCAGCTGTACAAAAAATCCTTGCCAACTCCACATAGTCCAAAGAACAATTCCTGCCAATCACAAACAGCAGACCACCACATAGGCAATTTCACCCAGAGGTCAACACATTTTTTTTCAAGTCACTCTTTTTTTCAAACCCACATGGCACATATTCAAAGATAGTCTGCCTGCTGGGACACAAATAGTACTTATGGAAATTTAAATGCATAGTGGCTAACCAGGGGGGAAAGCAAACAGAGTCCACCCAGACTTCCCTCTTATATCAGTTTACAATAAGTCTGGAAATCAGGAAAAGGAGGATTAAGAAAACAGGGGAAAACCATTGGATGTTGAGTTACCACATTGCAAAATGGGTAAGGACCCAGACCAGAGATGAAATCAGAAAGTTTCTAGAATCCAATGATTATGAGAGTATGACATACAAAAATTTTTGTGATAAAGCAAAGGCAGTTATCAGAGAAAAGTTAATAGCGACTGATGCACATATGTAACAGGTGGAGAGATTTGCTGTAGATATGCTGACACAAAACAGCAATTAGAGCAGAGTCAGTAGAACAATTCTACGAATAGCAAAAGAGAACAGAAATAACAAAAATAAGAATGGAAATAAGAGAGTGGAAAAATAAGCATATAATTAAAAAACTCAATGCAGCAAAAAGCTGATTCTTTGAGAAGGTTAATAGAATTGGTAGGCCACTGACAAAGCTATCAATAAAAGAAAAGCACAAACTTCAATATTCAGTATGAGTATTCAGTATGAGTGATGAAATGACAACTGACCTTAGTGAGTTCAAAAGTCTAGCTACCCAGTATTCTAAAGACTCATACTCCAATGAATTCAGCAACTTGCAAAACGTGAGCAAAGACATGGAAAAAAAATACTTTCTAGATCATCCCAGATGGACATCAAGAACCTCAAGCCATATCAATAAAGGAAACACACAAGTTTATTAAGAAAATATCAACTAAAATTTCCCAGCTGGCTTCACAGGAGAATTCTACCAAGTATTCAGGGAGAACATACACCAACCCTACACAAACTCTTCCAGGACACAGAAAGAGATAGCAACTCCCAAACTCTTTCTATGAAGCTAGCATAGCACTGATACCTAGTGGACAAGAATTCCCACAAGAATTGAGAACTACCAACTGATAATGCTAATAAACTTTGATGCAAAAATCCTCAACAAAATACTGGTCAAGAGAATACAAAGTTGATAAAACAAACAATTCAACATTAATAAGTGGGATTCATTCCAGAGATGCAGGAATGGTGCAACATCTGAAAGTCCATCAGCATTTTTTGGCATATTGATATGAAAAAGTATAAAAATGTGATAAAATCAATAGATGCAGAAAAAAGGCATTCAACAGCATCCAACACCCATTCTTGTTTAAGACACTCAAGAAAATAGGGATGGCAGGGAATCGGCAAAAAGCCAACAGTCAACATAGTAGTCAATGAGGAAAAGGCAAAAATAATCCCACTGACAAAGGGGATCAGATAACAATGCATCTTGCCCCCACTTCTATTTACCATTACCTTGAAGGTCCTAGATAACAACACATGGCAAAGAAAAGACATGAAAAGACATGTTCTGGGTGAAGATGAGGAAAAACTATCATTATTTGCAGATGATTTTATATATAGAAAACCCTAAAAGCTTTGAAAGAGTAGTGTTGGAAATGACAGAGGAATATGGCAAACTGACAGGATATAAGATCAAGATACAAAGTCTATCAAACTTCTATACACATCGGATGAATCCACAGAAGAGGAGGTTTAAAAAGGCAGTACCCTTCACAATAGCAAAGAACAAATGGAAATATCTTGAGATATATGTAACCCCCAAAACAAAGAAAATATTTGTACAAGGAGAGTTACAGAACACTATTACAAAAAAAAACAAAACAAGTGTAAATGAAACACTATCCCATACTCATGGATCAGAAGACTTAATATAGTTAAGATGACAGTCTTGCCCAAGGTACTACACAAGTTTAATGCGATCCTGATCCAAATAACAATGTTCTTCCTCAAATAATTGGAAAAACTAACTATGGAGAGGGAAGAAGCCCAGAATTAACAGAGAACTCCTCAAAAAGAAAGACAAATTTGCAGGGCTTGCTTTACCTGACTTTACCATCCACTACAAAGCCACAGTGGTCCAAATAGTGTGGTAGGTATAGTGGCAGATATTCAGATGAGTGGAAAAAAACAGAAAACACAGAAATGAAATCACAACATACAGACAACTGATCTTTGGTAAAGGCCTCCCAAATCAAGTGGGAAGCAGATGCTCTCTTTAACAAGTGGTACTGGAAAAATGGCTATCTACCTCAAGGAGATTGAAGCAAGAGCCTTCCATCACTCCATGCACAAAAATAAATTCAAGGTTGATCACGGACCTCAAGACAAAATCCCAAAGCATCAGTGGGGGAACTGGGACAAACCCTAGAACTTTGGCGCAGGGAGTGTATAAGCTTTTGGAAAATAGGGAAGGACACAAATGCAGAGGAAGCACAGATTGACAAATGAATATGCTGAAGATGCAACACATGTGTACATTAAAAGACTTCACCAAGAGAAGAACAAGAAAGCCCACAGCCTGGGGAAATCTCTTTAGCAATGATAGAGAGGTTTAATGCTAAAATGTGCAATACTCAACTAGTCTACAATTAGAAACACCAAATAGCCCTTTGAGGAGATGGGCAAAAGACTTGAACAGAAGTTTTGAAAGAGCAGAAATCTAAATGGCCAATAAACAAATGAGAAAATTTTCTCTAGCATCAGCCATGAGGGAGATGCTAATTAAGGCAACTATGAGATATCACTGAACACCTCCAAAGATAGCTAAATTAAAAAGGAAAACAGAAATCAAATGTCTATTCGTGATCTTATTGTTATTATTTTTTCTGCCACAGATGACCCAAAGACAGATGCTGGACAGCTGTTCCCCCAACACAACTACTCTTTTTGATCAGAAAATAAAGACCAATTCTCACAGTACTACCTAGGGACTTCACCAAAGGAGTGCTGTCAAGCTGGCATCCAAAGCAATATGCACTCACCCAGATAACGCAGAGCAAATTTTTGGTTGTACCATTCAAAATGCAATCAACAAATAAGTACAACTCCAAAATATCTCAGAAACAGGAACTTCAAATCAAGTGAAGAAACAGGACATATAGACCTAACAAATCACCAAAATAAAAGTATTAAAAAGCAGAAAATCCCATTAATGAAGAATAATGCCTGCAAAGAAATTTAAAAATATATGTATACTGCAAGGAAATTGCACAGAAATTAAAGAAAACAGACAACAACATGCATGAATTCTGGAAAACAATACAAGTGGAAATGACAAAATAGACAATTAGAGACCATACACAAACAGCAAGTAGAAATCCAGAAGATTGATATTAAAATTTTGCAAGAATCAAAGAGGAGAATTAAATCAATTATAGAATCCAATCACCTGAATGCTAGTTCAGTGAATAAGAAAAAAACCTGGTGGAAATTTTTATGAGAAATAATAAAAAAAACTATTAACAAAGACTAAGAATTATGTGAGCCAGGATCAAGATAAATTATTTTCATATGTTGCAATTCAGAATAGAAGGAGGCCACAAATTAAAACCTCCAGTGGGTAGTGTTGAACAGTTTCTATTAGGAACTTTTCAAATATCACGAAAGGCCAAAAGGTATACATTCAAGAAGCTCCAAATTTTAAGCAGGAAAATCCCCTTAACAAGAAGATAATATCATATTTTCCCTTTAATTTGTAAATATTCTCATTTGTTTTGCTAAATGTTTATTAAGAAGCTTTTATATATAAATTTATATATCATACATACGTATGTACATCAAATAATTCTTCATGTCCATTGGCTAGTCAAGACACACTCATCTCCCACGGTAAACATACCAGTGTTGTGAAATTATTAACCGTCTGAGATATTACTTACTGACAGGAACACATCTGGGGGGAGGGGACCAGTCCTGCTCTGTACATGTAATGGCGGTTTGTCCATTCGGAAGATTGAAGCCATCATTGCACTGAATAGCTACAGATTGACCTTGTAGATAATTATGCTGTCCAAGATGATCATATCCATTTTCCACTCCATATAAATAACATTGTCCTAAAAACAGCAACAACAGTAATAGTAATAAGTTAAAAGATCAAGTAAGGCCAGAAAGTGTATTAGAATTAATTTATGCAATGTTGAAATCAGCACATGTAAGATTCTAAAACGAATGAATCAGAAGATAAAAAGTCGTGTGACTCCAAAATATTGATTTAGAAGAAAAATAAATATTAAAAGGTTCTTATCCTAAGTTTTTATAATTCAAATATTTACAGATATAGCTCTGGTATATTTTTATAAATTTTGTCCTTTACTTTCTCATTTGATGCTCACAAAAGAACACAACTATTTGGAGCTTTTTCTACAACCACTCTTTTGAAGACTCGATATCATGGTATAAGATACAATGAGAATCACTTCTGTGCTCTTCCCTCTAGTCTTGAAACACTCACCCGCATATAATTCTGAGGAAGTTTACTCACTGAGGCAGGGGACTTGAGGTGTCCATCCTTCTCTTGTGCATGCAATGTTGCCCCCGTAAGACTGTGAAGGTGTGACAAAACCCATATGGCAGTAATAGTAGTACTCTTTTCCTATTCCTACTGGAAAGTATGGTTGGTATCTCTCTGCATGATACAGCCAACCATGTTTTATTTCTGGAAAACCACAAGGCTGCACTTGGAATAAAAAATACAGGACAAATAAGATTTTATCTCAGTACTTAAATTTTAAATTTTCACTGAACATAGAAGTTCTAACACCGAGTTCGAACATCTTTGCTACTGAGGATAAAATGACATTTTATTTATCATTTGATGTGTGTGTATGTATATATGTATATGTATATGTATATGTATATAATCTCTAAAAAGAAAACAGGAAGGCCCAACAAGCTAGTCTCTTTGAATAATTGACCTCTCTATGAAAGGACAAGATGCTAAATTTACCATGCAGCTATCTTTCTTCTCTTTCCTTTTTAATGCCCAGCAGAAACCAGAGTACTGCTATTTCCCTCTGTTTCTACTCAGGTAGAGTAGGATAAATGAGACATTTTAGTGTAAGAATAGTTTAAATATACAGACACATAAAGAGTTAAGGTTAAGTTAGAGTCTTGATTACTTTTAATTTTAATTGAGGGTAAGGTGTTTTTCTTAATGTTTTACTAAAGATTTACTTTTGGACTTAGCCCTGGTGGTGTACTGGTTGTGTGCAGGACGGTAGCCCACTGGGTTCATGGTTCAAATCCAACAGCAACTCTCCAGGAGCAAGGCTGGGCCTTCTACTCCCACCAGAGGGCAGTGATACCCACAAAAAAACAAAATAAAACAAAAAAGCCAAAAGATTTACTTTTAATTCAAGCAAAAGGCAATTGTATTTTATTTAGCTATTAGGTGTAATTTTGGATTATTTAAATAAATGCTACGTTATCAACAGCATGAGAAATTGTGTCATATTTATGAGATAATGTAAAGATAAAATTCTAATACTAAATTCAATTTCTTCCACTAAATAGGATGCTTCTATTAACAAATTATTTTTAGCTGCCATTATTCACTTATCAAGTAACAATACAAATTATGTCAGGAGAGAGGCCATCACTTAAAAATATTAATGTAAAAATTAATGGATGGCACATCTGTATAAATATTCATATGTATTAGTTTTCTTTAAGTGGAAGCAGGGAACTAATTTGGTTCCACTAATTCTAATCTATTCCTAAACGAACAAATAAAACATATAAAATAAAGATAAACCACCCTGGGAGTCAACAATGAATTAGTGGCATTTAAAATTAGAGGCACATTGTTATAAGATGAAGTGGAGACTGTTCTGAGTCATGGAGACCCACTGCGCACAAGAACAGAGCCCTGCTTGCCCTGCACCATCATCACTCCTTTGAGCCCATCTGTGTATCCACAGTGCCCGTCCATCTTGTTGGATGTCTTCCTATGTTTTGATGGCCTGATGCTTTACCCAGGATCTTCTCCTTCTGTATGTCAGATGCAGGCTCCCCAACCTTGCCTACAAGGAGCATTCTGAGTTTACTTCTTCCAAGTCTTTCTTGATGTTTTGGTAGTCCTAATTATTTGAAATATTTTCATCAGCACCATGTTTGTTCTTTGGTCTTTCTTATTCCATGTGAAACTTTCACATGCATTTGGGACAACTGGACATATTATGGCTTCAGACCAACAAACCTTAGTTCTCAAAGGGAAATCCTTGCTTTTCAACATTTTAAAGAGAATTCGTGATGCAGATTTATCCAGTGCAATGCGTCACTTGACCTCTTGACAGCTGCTTCCATGAACATTGAATGTTCAAGCAAGCAATAATCTGGAAAACTTCAAGCTTTTATCATTTTGTCAGAATGTCAAATATTGGCGCAGTTGTGAGGACTTGGGTCATCTTTAGATTGAATTTTCATGCATGCTGAAGGCTGCAATCTGCGATTTCCATGAGCAAGTGCTTCAAGTCCTCTTCACTTTCAGCAAGCAAGGTTGTGTTGTCTGCATATCTCAGGTTGTAAATAAATTTTCTTACAATTCTTAGGCCACATTCTTCTTCATATAATATGGTTTCTCTGATTATTTGCTAAGCATATAGATTGAATAAGTATGGCAGGAGGATACAACAGTGATACACACCTTTCCTGTTTTTAAATAATGCAGTTTTCCCTTGTTGTGATCCATGTACACTACAGGTTCCACATAAGCCCAATTAAGTTTTCTGGAATTCTCATTCTTCTCTAGTCTAATCACAGTTTGCTTTGATCCATACAGTCGAATTCCTTTGCTGAGTCAGTAAAATGCAACTTTGATATCAACTATGATATCCATTGTTCCACATGTTCTTGTGCCCTTCGGAATCTTTCTAAGTTTCTAACAGCTACCTGTCAATATACTTATGTACTAATGATCTTCAGCAAATTTAACTTTCAGAGGATATTAATGATATTTTCTATGAGTTGAGCATTCTGTTGGGTCACCTTTTGTAAAAATGGGTAAAATGACAGACCTCTTCCTCTTTGTTGTTCACGTCGTTGTCTTCCAAATTTCCTGGTATAGACTAATGAGTGTCCCAGTACTTCTTCTGCTTGCTGAATACTTTAATTGATGTTCCTTCAATTCCTGGACTATTAGCACCGCACAATATTTCCTAGTCATTTCTTTCAGTGCAGCTTGAATTTCTTTCTTTTGAACAATTACTTCTTGCTCATATGCTACCTCCTGAAGTGGTAGAATGTTGATTAATTCTCTTTAGTACTGTGACTGTGTATTCTTTTCATAGTCTTTGGATATTTGTTGTGTTATTCAATATTTTGCTCATAGAATCATTCAATATCAAAGCATACGGCTTGAATTTTCTTTTGTTCTTTTAATTTAAGATAGTCTGGGTGTCTGCTTTCTCGTTGGTTCTTTGAATCTAGGTCTTTACACCATTAATTTTAATATTTTGTTTTATCTTCCCAAGCTCCCCTTTGAAATTTTCATTTTAGCTCTTTGACTTCATCATTTCTTCTATTTGTCTTAGCTCTTCTATGAGCTAATTAAATCGCATTAAAGAGACAAGAAGTAAAAGATTAAAGTTAATTTTGGATGACCAAAATATATGCAATATTTATCTTTTAAAAATTCTTTAATGTGTGCATGCATTTTTCCTATCTCAAAATCACTGACTTGGTTTCTTTTTGTTACATTAGAGAGTTTTTCCATGTAGTCTTTACAGATGTGTAACTTAGGTGAAAATATCCAAGAAACATACATGTCCTAAATATTTTTCGTACATCAGAAGTTTCTGAATGGCACTTTCTATGTATAAAATTTGGGTTCATAATCACTTCTCTTAGAATTAATAGATTTTTCCCATTAGCTTTTATACTATCCCTGTGCTCATATTAGTTTCACTCTTTTTCAGAATAAATTAACATCTTCCCTTCTCTACAACTTTTTAAAGACTTAGGGTTTGATTCCTTATTTCATCTGGATTTTACAATTGATTCATCATGATTTAACAAGACATGTCTATCCTACTTTTGACAAGTTTGTGTCATAGAATTAGCACAGAATGAGTGATAAAAACACAGTGAAATTAGCTATTAACTTGTACAACTGAGCTTGAAGTGCTAGTCTTTCAATTTTAAATGTAAGTTGCTTGTCCACTCTTATGATATTTTCTGGGATGAACAAATCAAATACTCAGGATAATTTTTTTCTTAAAGTAAACAATGACTGCATAACCAAAGCATTATCTTTATACCATAGAAAAGTATTATCATCATACCACAGTGTGAGCCCCTACAAAATTCTTGCTCATCGTTTATGTGGATTTCTTAAGGACTGTAAAGGACCTAGCAGGCACCCTAGAATAACCCTGGTAGGTTATTCTCTGGGACTTCTCACTGCAAGTTCATCAGTTCAAGCCACCAGCTGCTTCTGTGGGAGAAAGAGGAGACTTTCTGCCCCATGAGGACTTACAGCCTCGGGACCCACAGACGCAGCTGACTCTCTCCTGTCAGGTCGCCGTGGGTTGGAATCTGCTCGATGGCAGTGAAGTTGCTTGGAGTATGCGTGTTTGAGTCTGGATTTTGTCTGCTTCACAAAAGAAGCTGATGTCAAATGTCAAATGGAATCTGACCATCATCGAGATCCACAGAACTAAGATGAGACTCTTCTGTCTCTTTTCCTCTTAGCAGAGCCTGTGGTCTCATCAAAGGCTCTTAATACAGTGTTGATTACAGCACAATGCTAACGCAAACTAACCCTTAAAATAACTAAGGTTCTGATTAATTATATAGCAATTGCTAGGAATTCTAGGCTAGGCTGTTCATTTCTTTCATTGAGGCCCATAATCATATAATGATCACCGCAAAGTTTTCACATTATGAGAATTGGCCTCACATATAGCCTCCTTTTCTAATGGAGCTTCTTTCTACTTCATATTAAATTTCACCATTGAGTTTGTTGCGTGTCCTGAATTTCTAGGCTATCTAATGGGATAGATGATTGATGGAACAATTAAACCAGAACAGTACTGCATCTGATCTTCACATAATATTTTTTAAATAACCAACTATCTGATAAACAAGTTAGTTTCTCTATTTTGTCCCCAATAATTCTAGAAGTTTTTCTGTTGAAGGTTTGGTGCAATTTTACCTGAGTTCAGTCATAAATGATTGGGGTGCCCTGTAATTTCCAAAATCAAGCATGTATTTCTTTTAAACATTGTCCATATAATTCCTATTCATATTGAATTTGGCTTCAGAGTGATAATAACTTTCTTTTCTAGGGACTTAGACTTTTGTTAATTTCTTTTAGGATTGTGCCTGTCTAAATATTGAAGTAATTGGCTTCATTTGTATTACTATATATTTTGTTTCATGGATAATAGAGTGTAATGATGATATTTTATGTACTGAGAGATAGAAGCATAATTACTGAAAGTGATCACACAGAAGTTTAAAATGAAACTCTAAAAGGACAGAGAAATCACCAATGTATTAAATCATAATCTAGTGTATATAATAGTTACTTAAGGTTATACAAAATTTTCAACACATCTTCCAAATCATGGCACTTCATTGCCCTCCTACTGATTGTGTGCTGAACTTACCTTCTCATTTCTAAGGAAAAGATAGGGTGGAAGTTGGAATCACTATTCCTTCGAGTCAACTTGATGGCAGGAGTTTGTTTAAGGGAGGGCATATTTGAGTCTGATGTCTGACTCTTTCACGAGATCTGTTTGTTTCTGGTCACTGCTATCTTTTCTATTGTGATTCTTGTTCTTGTTAGGGTCTGTGGAGTCTGTCCCAACACAGACTAGTGACCTTATGTACAAGAGAACAAAAGTAAGCACTGCCCAATACTGGTCCATCCTCCTAATCATGCTTATGCTTAAACCCACTGTGCTAGCTTCTTTGTCTCTCCCTCACCCCATGTTCTTCCTCTTTTTAACTGCTTCACCACCTTACCAATCATGATTTCCTACTCTCAGGACTGGTCTATCCTCATACCATGTCCAAAGTAGCTGCAAGGAAAGTTAGCTGCAATTCAAGCAGTGTCAAGAAACTGATGCCTCTTCCTCAAAACCATGTGAGTCAGCTACCTTGAGAGCAGAAGCTCCAGCCCACTCAAGCCATCAAGTGACTGCAGAAAAGTCCCATTCATCTGGTCACTTACTGGAGAGGGAATGGAACAGAATCAACAGCTAAGCCTTCTTCCAATTCCTGACAGACGGAGACCAGGACATAATAAAGGTTTGTTGTTTTAAGCCAATACATTTTGAGGGGAATTTGTTGCACACAAATAGATAAGTAGTCAAATATTAGATACTGTTATTCCTAATGCTTTAATTGAGATATTGGGAGAGTAATATCCTTTATAGAAATTCACACACGCATATACACAGTTTTGACTAACAATTGACAGCATTTAAAAAACATACACGCTTTCAAAAACTTAGAACACTTTCTGTAATAAGGATAGAATCATAAAGTGGTTCTAATTTACATACACAATCAGAAAAGTGTTTGCTTTTATGGTAGTTCTGGCTTTTCTGTGTAGTAGTAATTCATTTCAATATTTAAAAAAATAGGTCATGTCAGAGTTGAAACTTACAACTGCATCTTGGCACGGGTTTCCAGCCGCGGCTGGTACACAGGGCTGTATTGCTTCTGGTTGTTGGATAGAAGCCATCTTTACAACTGTACCTGATTTCATCGTTACGTCTGTGTGTAATCCTTTGAGGTTCAAAGAAACCATTTGCAATATAAGGAGGATTACATATGACTTCTGAAAGAAACCGAAAGCAGTACATGAACAAAATGATATACTGGCAGTTATTTATCCTGAGTCCAATAAAAAGCATAATATAAATATGAGCACAGTCTTGTTCTCATCCTGCTCTCTCCCATATTCTGACACTATATTTATTATCTGCTGTATCTGTGAATTTGGGACATGATCCTTATACTTCTAAAAGTGCCAGTAATCTTCACAACATGCCTTTTCTGGCAGTGATCTCAAACACCCCTTCATTACCTTCAAATATCTTTAGGGCATTTTTAGTTGTCAAATGCAGTTGTGTCTTAAATTAACATAGTGGATGGTGTTGCCTTCTAATCTACATTAGAAATGAAGCATGGAATGGAAATACTCTAACTTATTAGACTACTAAATTTTGGATTAATGTTTTTCTTATGTGATGTTTCTGTAGCTCTACTTTAATTAAAGCATAGTGTGAAAAGCAGACCCTGCTTCCTAACCATTAAATGTAGTTAAATATCCTCTGACCTAGTCTATCTGAAAAAAGTCTATCTTGCGAAAGGCCCTACTCATTCAACTCCATCAACTCTGCCAAATATCAGCAATGAACAACATGTTGCTTTCTAATTGAAAATCATTCCTTTTAAGGATTGAGGTATAAAACTCCATTGATTGTTTATACTGATGGTATGTTTCAATTTTGACTAAACACATAAAAGCTCAGTATTTCCATCAATTCATTCAATTGTCCTTAATACCACACTTTCCTATTTATCTCAAAAGTATTGCCTCACAATCACGTTCCTGACTCCACAACACATAACACATCACTTGTCTTTAACAGTTGACAAAGCCCAAGAATGTTTTGTCTTGGTGTCTTAGTTTTCAAACCTGTTCCTGGAGTTATTTAAGAACTGCTTCTGAAGCGTTTATTGGATCGAGTGCATCAGCTCTAGTTTCCTAGCTATGGAGTTGCACTTTACTTTCTGCTGGCATGCTGCTTTAATTTATTAGCATATCACCTTAGTGTTAAATATGAAAAGAACCCAGGCACACAAATTGCAGGATAAGACAAAAAAGTAAGAAATGTTTAAAATTAATTAGTTGGGATTTCTAATGGAATATATATATATAAATGTATATATATACACACACATACACACACAATGACACACTGGGTGGCTAGTTGGTTACACATTGAGTTGCCAATAATATCAGTGGTTGAAAACCATCAGTCATTCTATAGCTTTTAAAATATTTAAAGGTTTGCAAACACAAGGAGGAAGTTCTGCTTCTTCAGGTCACTATGAATTAAAATTTATAAGTTGGCAAATCATCACCTTTTTTTTCAGTATGGGCAGCTGTGCAATCTATACAGAGATGACTAATTTGATATTGAAAACCAGAACACGATTTGAGAAGACTGGGAAGTATAAAGGAAAACTGAAAAGACACATATATGGAGGTTGTGAGGGCTATTGAGAGTTTTGAAAATGTAAGACTTCACTGTAACTCCATCAATATTTTCAACATCTCCACTTTAGTCTTCCAATTGTACAGTAAGCAATCCATAATACATTTCAATACAGAGAAGTCAGTGGATTATTTCTGTAAAATACCTCAGGGGTGAGATTGTCTCCAAGCTTCTTTATAAGAAAATTTCTAGCTTTAAAAACTTCTGTGCACAAGAACAGGAGTTATGTTTTCTTAGCACAATGCTAAAATAGCATAATTTGAAAAAAGGTAGATTGAACTCTGATAGTCCTACTCTGTGTTTAAGAACATTTGGATTTAACAGACTCACTACTAGTCAGTTGATTGAGACTCATAGAATCCTTGTAGTACAGAGTGGACCTTTTCCTGTGGGCTTCTCAGACTATATATCTTCATGGGGCAGAAAGTCTCCTCTGTCCCTTACAGAGTGGCTGATGGTCTCACATCGGTGGCCTTATAGTTAATAGTGATGCTTAAGGAAGATCCCCAGTTCATGGGAATTTGCCCTGTGCAATAGATCTTTGGATCAAAGGTCATCATGTGAAGTATTAGTAGACTTAAATATTTAGTACAACACAAACTACTTTAAATAAAGTCATTGTGCACTTCTTCTATCTCAGGCACACCAACACTAATTAAGAGGTCCTGATTGTGTGTGTTTGTATGTTTGTGTGTTTGGGCACATGCACCCAAAGTGGATCGTGATACATTGCATATGTTTAGTATCATGAAAACTAGAGCTATTAAAGGAAACAATATCAGTTTTTGAATCAGCACATGACATATACCCAGAAACCTGTGTAAAATGTGAAGAAGCATATGTATGTTGGTCAGTCTTTGTGTTCACGGATATCAGTTGAGACAGTTAATTGTAATTTTTCTTAATTGTTTACAATTTTAATTGTACATGTTTTATAAGGAAGCCTCAGATAATAATTTTCTTTCATTTTCAATTTAAGAATGGTTTCTCAACCCTAGAACTTTATTTTTCCCAAGAAATACAAACTCGATTCACTCCTTTCCTCTCTCAAGTTGTCATCCATGCTCCCTCTTAGATACAAACAAGATTCAAATTAATTTTAAATTAATTTGCCAACATTCTTATGTTTTATGGTCATCCATCATTTCATGTACCAAATCCTACAAGAAAAAGTATTTTTCAACTCGATTTTTCTTCCTCTCATTCTTCAACCTATTACTATCTGAAGTCTAACACTTGCTTCTACAGGGACTATTCTGACAAAAATAAAAAATTTCCTTCTAAATTTATAAATTCAAGTAATTGTTGTTTTCTTTGTACTATATTGTTGGTATATATTTGGTCATTTTAATTTTTGTTCAACTGCTCAGATACATTTTTCTGTGACATTTTAATCTGTTGCCTGCTTTCTTAAATTTATCAAATACCTCATATTATTATGCTCTCCTGCTTGTCCGCATCCTCAAGTTCTCCTGTTATTTTATTTTGCATTTCTTTTTAGCTCTTCTTTCTCTATTCTACTTGCTTTCTAAGTCTGAGTTCATTTCTACTTTTGTTAGAATATGGGCAAAAATCAAAAATCTTTAGTATAAATTGTGATGATGAAGAAAATGAAAAGTCTTAAATCTGCACCAATAAAGCCAACACCTCAATATATAGTTAAGGAATTGTAATTGCCAAGCATTTCATTCTTCTTTAGTCAAAATACAATTCCTATGAGAGCATCAGCCAAGCAATCAAATGACATATTGTAATAAGCAAACCTTTTTAAAGAGAACACTTGAGAGCTTTTTTTTTTAATCAAAGATGACATTTGAGTACAAATGTGTGCCATGCTCAAGCCATTGTATTTTCATTAACCTCCTATGCATGAGAGAGCTGAAAAGAAAAGAGAGAAAATTAAAGGAAATTTTGTGTTTTCAAGTGTCATGTCAAAGAATGTTGACTACATCAAGAATAAGCAAATCTGTATTGGATGAAGTACAGCCAAAATGTTCTTTCAATGCAAGGAAAGCAAAACTTCCTCTCAATGACTTTGGCCCTGTCATCAAACCTACTCAGTTACTAGAAGAGGATTTCCAAATTGTTAAATAAGAGTGAGAGCAGAAAAGAGAAAAAACGAATACAAGATGTATTTTAAAAGTGATCACAACAATAGGCTCCAACATGGCAATGGTTGTAGAGACGTGCAGATGCTTCTGTCTATTCCATCTGTTATACACAGGGTTGTCACGAGTGGAATCTGACTAAGGGAAAATTTCAGCTCTTCCTAATTTTCCTTAGACTCTCCAACTTACTGCCAAAATAGCATTGTTTTTATTTAAACTTTCATTGGTGTGTAATTAATGTATCATAAAAGTCAATTGTCTAAATATATTAAAAAGAGTTGTGCAATCACCATTATAATCTATATTAAACACTTCATCTATTCTTGTTTCCATTATTATTAGCTCCCCATTTCCACCTAAGCATTCCCTAATATAAACCTAAAATAAAAAAAAAGAAGGGAAGGAAGAAAAAGAAAATAACCTTATTGCCATTAAGTGGGTGCTCCCTTCTAGTTACCAATAGGACAGGATGTACTATCTTTCTGTGGGAGTAGGAAACCCTGTTTTTATAACCCAGAATGGCTGGTGTTTTCAATATTCTGATCTTTCCTAAATTTGCACCAGGGCTCCCCATCATCTTAAATAACTGGTAATCTACATTCTGCTCCCACGGATCACCTATCCTGGATTACATATAAGAAAAATCATACCAATGAAACCTAATGATAAGTTATGACAACTTATTCTAAAAGAGACTGATGATAATAGAAACTGGGAAAAATTAAAAATATATAAAAAGGAAAACATATGATGACATGCTACATTTTAACCTAACTAAATCCATAGGGGAAAGTCTGAGTTTTCTCTTCCCATAATAGCTACAGCCTCAGAAACCCACAGTGGGTCACTCTCTGTCAACATTGACTCTATGGCAGTGAGGTTTTCTTGAATGTCTTTAGTAATACACTTTTCAGCGTGCTCAGTGGGTAACCTTATTTCAATAGCCAAAGGTATGGGGGCATATTGGTTTACATGTGGGGCTGCTAACCATAATTTCAACAACTGGACACCACCAGCCATTCCAGGAAAGAAATATGAGACTTTGTCTTGCCCTAAAGAGTAACAGCCTCAGACACTCACAGATTCTGTTCTACCCTGCCCAAACGGACACCATGAGTCTTAATTGGCTCAATGAAAATGAATTTGGTTTTGAGTCAATGATCTGAGGGAATGTAATAGAATACCCACATGAATGAGCACCAAAGAGAAAAATAAGAGTTAAGAGACAAGGTAAAGGAAGCAAATAGCAAGCTAACTAACTTTAAAACATATTAGAGGAAACTGAGAATCTTCTGAATGACCTTTGAGGATAAACAGGCAGATTCCAACAAATGGTTAAGACAGTCATACACGATAATCAAAGAAATGAAAGAACACCTGAGTAATAATGGTCGATATTATGTAGGAAAACAACATTAGAATAAATGGATTACCATGACAAGATATAACAAAAATGTCAACAGCAAAAATTGTGAGGGGGTTTCTAAAGGAAAATTCCCACAGATAAATAAATGAGAATCAGAAAGCCATCCACAAAGCAGAGACCACCAGCTACACTGAATCTAAAGAAGAATTCAGCAATGCATATACTAGTCAAGCTATCAAACTTTGAGGTAAAGGAGAAAATTCTGAGAGCAGCTAGCGGAAAAAAGGCACTCACATAAGAATATGCTCAGGAGGCTCAGAAGATCACAGCCAGATAGGAAGCCCAAGCCCAGAGCTTCTGGAGATCGGTGAGTGGGGGTGACAGGGGGAATGATGGGCTCTCAAATTGGGTTTTGTGACTCCAGGAAAGTTCAGAGCCCTCCTCTGAACCAAAAGCAGGCACAACCCGCACACCTGCGCTCCCCATGGACACCTGTACAGATGCCAACACAGATGCTTCAGGTTCTGTGTGCCAGCGGGATCCAAGGCGCCCACTCTGGGACCCTGAGATCAGGGACCCACAGTTAATCAGGACCCGCACGCAATCGCTGACCAGTCCTCCCCACCCCAAGGTGCCCAGGGTGCCCAGGGGTCACTCCGCGCAGACCCACACCTTTCTCGCTCCCCACCCCCAGGGCCTCCTGTGTCCCCAGCAGAACAGTGGGCCAACCCCTCCCCCACCCAGGAGGCCCTCGCCCAGGTGCACCTTAAGGGCGCCACCACTGCCGAGGATAAGATCAAGCCATCCCCTAAAGCCAAGCCTGCCCCACAAGCCACAACAGAGAGGTCCCCTTTACATTGTCCCCTGGGTAAACAGCCAGCCAGCCCCACCCCACCCCACCCCAGAGTGCTAGAGGAATTTTTCCCACCTCTCTGTGGCAAGTGCCCCTAGCCAGATACAGATCACCCAACTCCCAACCCACCCTCTAAACCCACTCCCATGTTCAGCCAACTCGCTCCATCAGATCTGCAAGGCCCAGCTGCAAACAGTTTCTGAGGAAAGCTATAAGACCAGCCTCCTAAAGAGAGACCCCAGGGCCACAAAACACCAAGGAAAATGCCACCTAATTTGAATAAATCAAACAAAAAACAGCTAGCCGCTTCCACAGTATCAAGAAAAGAGAAAGTAAATCCGATTCAAGAAGACCAGCTGGACCTAACAGCAGTGAGAGAAAATGCGGAGGTCGATCAACCACAGAAAGAAATCTTCAAGACGTTACTAGCACGTATGCAGCTCTTGAGCAATGCATTAAAGAAGAAAGAAGAATCGATACAGGAGATAAGGGCCACACATCAAAGGGAAATTGAAGAACTAAAGAGTGAGCTAACAAAAGCTAATAGTAAGCTCTCAGATTTTAGCCAGAGCATGGAGGACACATAGAACAGGACAAGTGACTTAGAGGACTCGCAAGAAGAAATTAATAAATGGGAGAAAATATCAAACAAGTCTATGAGAGAAGCAGAAGGAAATATTACAAGCCTGGCTTATACTATGAAAAAGAAACAACATTAGGATTATCAGTCTGCCGGAGGATGAGGCATCAAGAAAACCAACATCCAAAATAGTGAGGGAATGCTTAGAGGAAAACTTCCCTAGCTTAATGAATGAAAACCATACAACCATACAGGAGGCGGAAAGAACACCAGCTAGACTAAACCCCAAGAAGAAAACACCAAGACATATAATTGTTAAACTATCCAATTATGAGGAAAAAAAGAAAATTATGAGAGCAGCTAGGGGTAAAAGGGCAATCACATACAAAGACAAACAGATAAGAATATGATCGGACCTATCAATGGAAGCTATGAAGAAGAGGAGAGAGTGGAGCAGCATATTCCAAAAATTGCAGGAACACCATGCAAACCCAATACTCTATCCAGCCAAATTAACTTTCAGAATTGATGGACAAGTAAGAATCTCTCCAGACACGGAAAATCTCAGAGAATATGCCAAAAGGAACCCAGCCCTACAAAAGATTCTCACCGACCCACTGGGAGAAGAAGAAAAACAATCACCTAACACATGCAGAACGAATCTACCCAGAAACTGTCAAAGGGATAACAGCCCTCAAGATAACTCTTGATCAGAGATGGAAGAAAGGCAAGAATGAACCACAAACATATATTGACACAACCTATGGAAATAGAAAAACATCCAATCCAAGAGCGATAAAATGACAACACAGAGTGCACAGATAGATGTAATAACCCTAAATATTAATGGATTGAACTCAGGTCTTAAGAGACAGAAGTTAATTGACTGGCTTAGAAAACATATCCCCTCAATCTGCTGCCTACAGGAGACACATCTTAAGATCACAGGAAAAAAAATATTGGGAATCAAAGGCTGGAGAAAAATATACCAAGCAAACAACCATTCCAAAAAAGCTGGGGTAGCAATCCTAATCTCAGATAAAATTGACCTTAAAGTACAAACCATAATAAGAGACAAAGAAGTACACTTAAGGGAAGGGTAGACAATGATCCAATAAGCATCTTAAATATATATTCCCCAAATGAGGGACCCACAGAATATGTAAAACAGACATTTCATATGATGAAAAAAGAACCTCAACAATTATAGTGGGTGACTTCAACATACCACTCTCTGAGAAAGACAGATCACAGGGAAAGAAACTCAACAAGGAGGTGATCTAAATACTACAATTAGACAGTTTGACATGGTAGATATCTACAGGGTCTTTCATCCAAAGGAAAAGCATTTCACATTCTTCTCAGCCCCACGTGGAAGTTTTTTTCGAAGATAGATGACGTACTGGAACATAAGGAGAATCTACATAAATTTAAGCATATTTATGTCATACAGAACTCACTCTCAGACCACTCTGCCCTAAGGTTGGAAATCAACAAAAAGAAGGTAAGGAGAACTAGAGAAAATAGTTAGAGAATGAATAATTCTCTATTGCAAAAGGAATGTGTGCTGGCCCAGATCAGAGAGGAAATTAAAAAATTTCTAGAAACCAATGAGAATGAAAGCACAACATACCAAAACTGATGGGACACAGCAAAGGTAGTCTTAAGAGGAAGTTTCATTGCAATTCGGGCACACCTGAAAAAGGAAGAGCATCTCATAACTGATACGTTGACACAGAATTTACAACAACTAAAGCAGAGTCAGCAGGATAATCCCACTAATAGCAAAAGAAGAGAAATAATAAAAATCAGGGCTGAGATTCAGGAGAGGGAAAATAAGAAAACAATGAGAAAAACTAACGCTGCTAAAAGTTGGTTTTTTGAGAGAATTCATAAAATTGATAAACCATTGGCAGACTTAACCAAAGACGGGAGAGAGAAAATTTCAATAGCAAGAATAAGGGATGAAAGAGGGGATATCACAACTGACACTAATGAAATCAAAAGAATAGTCACTCAGTACTACAAAGCTCTATACTCCAATGAACTCAACAACTTGGAAGACATGGACAAATTCTCGGAAAAGCAATCTCTTCCTAGATTGTCTCCAATGGACGTCAAGAATCTTAACAGTCCCATAACAATAGAAGAAATAGACAAGGTTATCAAGGGACTACCAACAAAAAAATCACCTGGACCAGATGGCTACATAGGAGAATTCTACCAAGCATTCAGGGAAGAACTCACACCAACCCTACACAAACTCTTCCAAAGCATAGAAAAAGATGGCAAACTCCCAAACTCCTTCTATGAAGCCAGTATAACACTGATACCCAAACCAGGCAAGGGTCCCACAAGAATTGAGAACTACAGACCAATATCCCTAATGAATATTGATGCAAAAATCCTGAATAAAATACTGGCCAATAGAATACAAAAGTATATGAAATAAATAATTCAACATGACCAAGTGGGATTCATACCCGGAATGCAGGGGTGGTTCAACATATGAAAGACCATTAGTATCATTCACCATATTGACAGAAAAAATATAAGAATAATATGGTTATATTCATAGATGGAGAAAAAGCATTTGACAAAATTCAACACCAATTCATGTTTAAGCACTCAAGAAGATAGGAATAGAAGGAAAATTCCTCAAGATAATACAAGCTATATATGAAAAACCAACAGCCAATGTAATAGTCAATGGAGAAAAGACAAACACAATCCCACTAAAAAAGGGGACCAGACAAGGATGTCCATTGTCCCCTCTATTGTTCAATATCATACAGGAGGTTTTAGCTAACAGCAGAAGGCAAAGAAAAGACATAGAAGGTATACGACTGAGGAAGGAAGAGGTGAAATTATCATTATTTGCAGATGATATGATTATATATATGGAAAACCCCAAAAGCTCTACAAAGGGATTACTGGAAACAATAGAGAAGTATGGCAGAGTGGCAGGATATAAGATCAACAATCAGAAGTCAATTGGTCTGCTGTACACATCAGATAAGACCACAGAAAAGGAGATAAAAAAAGAGGTACCCTTCACAATAGCCAAGCATAAATTGAAATATCTGGGGATATACCTGACAAAAAGAACAAAAGATCTATATGAGGAAAATTATAGAACACTATAAGAGAAATCAAGAATGATTTCAAGAAATGGAAAAATATCCCATGCTCATGGATCGGAAGACTCAATGTTGTAAAGATGACAGTTCTACACAAGGCACTATATAAGTTTAATGCAATACCAATACAAATACCATCCTCCTTCAAAGAAAGAGAAAAAATCATTACCAACTTCATATGTAGAGAGAAGAAACCAGAATTAGTAGAGAACTCCTCAAGAAGAAGGACATCATGGGAGGGCTTCCCTTACCTGACTTTCACACATACTATGTAGCCACAGTGGTCAAAACAGCATGATATTGGCATAATGACAGATACTCAGACCAATAGAAAAGAACTGAAAATCCATAAATAAAAACACAAGCATACAGACAACTGATCTTTGATAAGGGCCCCCAAAGTATCAAATGGGAAACAGATGCCCCTTTCAACAAGTGGTGCTGGAAAAAATGGATATCCACCTATAAAAAAATGAAGCAAGACCCTTTCCTCACTCCATGCACTAGAATAAATTCAAGGTGGATTATAGACCTTGAAGTAAAACCCTAAACTATTAGGGCCATCAATGAGGGAATTGGGAACAATCTGAGAACACTGGCACAGGGACTACATAGGCTAACAGAAATAGGGAAAGACACAAACACAGAGGAGGCTCAAATAGACAAATGGAATATATTAAAGATAAAACACCTGTGCACATCGAAAGAATTCACCAAGAGAGTAATAAGAGAGCAGACAGACTGGGAAAACATCTTTGGTAATGACAAATCAGATAAAGGCCTTATTACCAAAACCTACAATACCTTAATAGCTTCCAAAAAGAGCAAAACTAACTGCCCACTGAGGAGTTGGGCAAAGGAATTAAACAGAAGTTTCACAGAGGCAGAAATCAGAGAGGCCAATATATAGATATATATATATATATGAAAATGCTCCCGATAATTAGCCATAAGAGAAATGCAAGTCAAAATAACAATGAGATACCACCTAACACCCTCAAGGATAGCCCAATTCAAAAAGTCAGAAAGTAACAAAGGCTGGAGAGGCCGTGGGGAGATATGGTTGCTTATCCACTGCTGGTGCACCTGCAGGTATGTACAGCCACTATGGAGATCAATTTGGAGATACCTAAAACAGATGGAAATTGAACTACCATATGACCCAGCAATTCCCCTGTTGGGCATAAACCCAGAAGAGACAAGCAACAATCCACGACCAGAGATCTGTGCTCCAATGTTCGTCGCAGCACAGTTCACAATTGCAAGGAGTTGGAAGCAGTCCATATTCCCATCAACTGATGAATGGATTAAAAAGCTGTGGTACATACATACAATGGAGTACTATGCATCGCTGAAAAGCACTGATGAACGCATGAAGCACGTCACCGCATAGGAAGAACTGGAGGAAATTATGCTAAGTGAAGTTAGCTAAGCGCAAATGGACATGTGCAGCATGAATCCACTGAGGTAAGCTTATCAATAATTTTAAAATTGGAAAGGGGCATTGGGAAAAAGCTACTCTATAGAGAAAATCCTGGGAAAAAGCCCAGGTAATATGGCAGGGACCAGAACAAATCTGGCTACATATGATAGCCATCTAGGGGGGA